>JAJAGP010004580.1:22500-46864 GCA_025084515.1 Ancistrus triradiatus
ACAAAGCTTATGCTATGCTACCAGTTAGCAGTGGTGAGTATATAATGACCATCGTCCGAGACGTGACAAACCATGACACGGGCACAAGGTGTTAGGTGACCAAGGCTCACTGATGTGCAAGAACAGTCAAGGCTATCCCGTCTGGACCGAACAAACAGAAGATCTACTGGTGGTACAACTCTCAGAAATGTTTAATGCTAGTTATGGGAAGAATGAGTGTATTGCTCTGTTATGTATGGGGCTGCCTGACTTGAAAGTGCTATGTATTCTAACCCTTGTCCCCTGTTGAAAGTACCTACAACAGGCATACAATTCAGAATTGGACCATGGAGCAATGAAAGGCAGTTGTTTTGCCTGGTAAGTCCTATCTTCTTTTTGTTTTCCCTAACAAATGAAGATGAGCAATTGTCAGCAAGTTGTCATGTATAGTAACGAACACACATGTTGTTACCAGAAATCATTAGCTCTGGTGTTGTATTAGTCAGCATTTATTAGACCAATGTCTTATTTATTTGCCTTGTCACATAAAAACAGTATCATCTGATTTGCTTGCAAGTGGCACAATAATTGATTTCAAAATAAAAAACAAACAAACTACATTTTAAATGAACTATAACTATATTGAGTAACAGGTTCACACAACTTTTAAACAGATGGTAGAGAGGTGAAGGGTAGGGACATTGTCAAAGAGAGGAATGTCGATGGTTGAAGATCTAGGAAAGAGTAGTGGGTTATTTGTTTATTTAACATCAAGCTCACATGGACAAGCCAAGAATCTTTTGTGGACGGATGCAACCAAAATAGATCTTTTGTTTAAAAAGAAGTGTCAAGTTTGTAGAGAGGAAAACACTGCATTCCAGCATAAGAACCTCATCCCATCTGTGAAACATGATGGTGGGAGTATCATAGTTTGGGCCTGTTTTGCTGCATCTGGGCCATCATTGATGGAACAATGAATTCTGAATTACATCAGAGAATTATAAAGGAAAATGTCAGGACATCTGTCCATGAACTGAATCTCAAGAGAAGGTGGGACTACTCCACAGTTACAGGAAACATTAAGTTGCAGTGTAAGCAGAAAAAAAAAAAAAAAATTAAAAAAAAAAATAAATAAATAAATAAATAAATAAATAAATAAATAAATAAATAAATAAATAAATAATAATAAAGTATGCAATCATGAAGTGGTATTCATGCTATCGTGAATATCCAACAATGCTTCACACACACACACACACACACACACCACACACACACACACATCTCAAAAAAATTCGCATATTGTGATAAAGTTAAATTCTTTTCCGTAATGTAATGATAAAAAAATTAAACTTTCATATATTTTAGATGTCATTGCACACCAACTGAAATATTTCAAGAAGTCTTTTATTGTTTTAATACTGATGATTTTGGCATACCGCTCATGAAACCCCAAATTCCTATCTCACAAAATTAGCATATTTCATCCGAATCCAATAAAAGAAAGTGTTTTTAATACAAAAAAAAAGTCAACCTTCAGATTATTATGTTCATTTTATGCACTCAATACTTGGTCGGGAATCCTTTTGCAGAAAATGACTGCTTCAATGCGGCGTGGCATGGAGGGGCAATCAGCCTGTGGCACTGCTGAGTGTGTTATGGAGGCCCAGGATGCTTCGATAGCGGCCTTAAAGCTCATCCAGAGTGTTTGGTCTTTGCGTCTCTCAACTTTCTCTTCACAATATCCCACAGATTCTCTATCGGGTTCAGGTCAGGAGAGTTGGCAGGCCAACTGAACTGAGCACAGTAATACCATGGTCAGTAAACCATTACCAGTGGTTTTTGGCACTGTGAGCAGGGTGCCAGGTCGTGCTGAAAAATGAACTCTTCATCTCCATAAAGCTCTTCAGCAGATGGAAAGCATGAAGTGCATCATCCAAAATCTCCTGATAGCTAGATTGCCATTGACCCTGCCCTTGATAAAAACACAGTGGACCCAACACCAGCAGCTGCACATGGCACCCCAGACCATCACTGACTGTGGGTACTTGACACTGGACTTCAGACATTTTGGCATTTCCTCTCTCCCAGTCTTCCTCCAGACTCTGGCACCTTGATTTCCGAATGACCCATGCAAAAATTTTGCTTTCATCCGAAAAAAAAAAAGTACTGTGGACCACTGAGACAACAGTCCAAGTGCTGCTTCATCTGTAGCCCAGGTCAGGCGCTTCTGCCGCCGTTTTCTGGTTTCAAAAAGTGGCTTGACCTGGGGAAATGCGGCACCTGTAGCCCATTTCCTGCACCACGCCTGTGCACGGTGGCTCTGGAATCGGCCCTTCTCCACAATCCTCCTCAGGGTCCGGTCAACCCTCACGCTCTTCTGACGTTGTGCACAGCGTTTTTCTGCCCACACTATTTTCCTTCCCACAGACTTCCCACTGAGGTGCCTTGATACAGCACTCTGTCCGGAACAAGCGTATTCGTTATTCGTTCAGAAATTTCTTTTGTCCCTCTTGCTTGAGGGTGTCAATGATGGCCTTCTGGACAGCAGTCAGGTCGGCATACCCTCGTCTACCCATGATTGCGGTTTTGAGTAATGAACCAGGCTGGGAGTTTTTCAAAAGCCTCAGGAATCTTTATATTGCAGGTGTTTAGGGTTAATTCGTTGATTCAGATGATTAGGTTAATAGCTCGTTAGAGAACCTTTTCATGATATGCTAATTTTGTGTGGATAGGAGGATTTTGGGTTTTCATCTGAGCTGTATGCCAAAATCATCAGTATTAAAACAATAAAAAGACTTGAAATATTTCAGTTGGTGTGCAATGAATCTAAAATATATGAAAGTTTAATTTTTATCATTACATTACGGAAAAAGAATTAACTTTATCCACAATATGCTAATTTGTTTGAGAAAGGACCAGTATGCCACGCACGCACGCACGCACGCACGCACGCACGCACGCACGCACGCACGCACGCACGCACGCACACACGCACGCACACACGCACACACGCACACCTTGAAAGTTTGTGAACCCTTCAGAACTTTCTATATTTCTGCACACACCCCCACCCCCCAATGCCAATTTAGTGTAATCAATTAACCTAATGCATGTCTTCGGACTGTGAGAGGAGACCAAAGTACCCAGACACGGGGAGGACATGCAGACTCCACACAAAGGACCCTGGCCACTCCACCCTCAGATTGAACCCAGGACCTTCATGTTGTGAGGTAGTGGTACTATCCATAGAGCCACCATGCCATCCCAAGAGTAGTGGAAGGTAGGGAAGAGAAGAGGAGAGGTGATATTCTGTTGTATGAGAAGTCAGAAGCAGAGAAGTATGTGAGGGTGGTGTAGGGGATGTATGATTACAGGGTGACAGTGGTGAGGTATGCGGTAGGAATGATGGACGGGATCAAGGTGGAGGTAGAACTTATGAGATCTTTCTTGTTTTCAACAATGATGGACAGGTTGACAGACGAGATCAGACTGTCCATGAACTATAATGCTTGAGAGTGACATTGTGATGACAGCAGGGAGCAGTTTGAAGCAGGTCTGGAGAGGGGAAAGGTACACACTGGAGAGATGGGAATTGAATATCAGTAGGAGCAAGACAGAGTATGAATGAGTGAATGAAAGGAAGGGTGGCAGAATGGTGTCGTTGCAAGAAGGGCAGGTAGTGAAGATGGATGACTTTACTTGGGTTAAGTGTTCTAAGTAACGGAGAATGTATTAGAGAGTTGAAGACGCGAGTGATGGCAGGCGAATGGTAGCAGCATTGCAATGTGGTGACAAAGGCAACTGCAAGAGTGAAAGAGAAAGTTTACAAGAAGTTGGCAAGATCAGCTACGTCATATGTCTCGATGGCAGTGGTACTTACCAAAAGGCACTAGGCAGATTTGAAAATGGCAGAGGTGAAGATGATACAGTTTTCAAATGGGAGTGATAAAGATGAACAAGATTTACAAGGGTCAACACAGGTAGAACGGTTTAGAGACAAAGTGAGGAAGCAGAGATTGAGATGGTTTGGTCATGTGCAGAGGTGTGATGTGGGTACATCAGGAAAAGAATGCTGAGGATGGAGCCATCAGACAGGAGGAGTAGAGGAGGTAAGAGGTAGTGTGGGATGACATGCAAGTAGTTGGTGTGACAGTGATGCAGAGGATGGAGTAAGATTGATACGAATGAACTGCTGCTGCATCAGCAGATGATTTGGAAGAAATTAAAATGATGTAAGTGATGACAAAAAACCTTTTTCGATCTTGGAACTTTTGGATCTACCAATAAACATTCAGGCGGCACGGTGGCTCAGTGTCAATCCTGACCCTGGGCTCTGCATGTCTGGGTTTGCATGTTCTCCCCATGTCTGCGTGGGTTTCCTCCGAGTACTCCGGTTTCCTCCCACATTCCAAAGACGTCTGTGTTAGGTTAATTGGTGTTTCCAAAGTGCCCTTAGTGTGCGAGCGTGTGCATGTGCTCTTCAATGGATTGGCGCACTCACTGGGGTTGTTCCTGCCTTGCTCCCTGTGCCGCCAGCTAGGCACCGGTGACACTGACTAGGATCAAGGGGATAAAATGATGAATAAATGATTAAACATTCAGTGTCTGTAAAATGGAATTATGTATTCCACGAAAATCCATGTGGTGTGCTTTAGTTTAAGCATACAGCTAAAAATCACTTGACCTTGCAAACTGTTGTACCACAATATAGATTTACAGCATTTAGCAGACGCCCTTATCCAGAGCGACTTACAATTGGTACAGTCTTACAATCCAAGCAATTGTGGGTTAAGGGCCTTGCTCAAGGACCCAACAGTGGCAGCTTGGCAGAGGTGGGATCTGAACCCTCAACCTTCTGGTCCATAGTCCAGTACCTTACCCGCTAGGCTACCGCAGTCCCCTCACAAACTGAACCAGAAGGTCCAGGGTTCAAATCCCAACTCTGTCAAACTGCCAATGTTGGGTCCTTGAGCAAGACCCTTAACCCACAATTGCTTGGATTGTAACAGTTGTAAATGCCTAGATGTAATAGAATAGTTGCTAATAGTCAATTAGTAGTTAGTACACTGAATTTAATAACTAGTTTTATGTGGTTTCCCCAGATATAACTCAGTCATTAAAAGACTAAGACCAACTAAATAAACAAGTGTAATCAGGTGCATCTGCTGCAGTGGACAAAAACTTTTGTTGTCTTTGTGGATAAGATTGGATAGTCTAATGAATCTGCAACATTACATTAACATTTAGACATTTAGGAGATGCCCTTATCCAGAGGCTTACAAATGACAGTCTTACCGTCTAACCAAGTGTCAGTTAAAGTGTCAATTAAAAACCAAGTTGAATTGGAAAAATGGTGCAAATGCACATTTTTTCAGCGATTTGTATTGTTGTTGCACTCAGTTTATGCTGGTAGCAACCCTAGTCAAGTCAAGTCAGATTTATTTATATAGTGCTTTTTACAATGGAGCATTGTCTCAAAGCAACTTTACAAGTTTAGATTATCTCCTAATAACTACGTCCAATCCCAAATTGAGCAAGCCTAGGGCGACAGTGGCAAGGAAAAACTCCCTAGTTCTAGGAAGAAACCTTGGGAGGACCAAGACTCAAAAAGGGACCCAACCTCCTTGGGTGGCGTAGATGATAAATCTAAGAGCGAAACTAAAGTCATGGAGTCAAAGTGACATAGTAAGGCACTGAAATAGCATTTATGATTAGATTTCCATTCTAAAAATTGTGGTTACACTTGGTTACCATTCATAAAGAGAGATATAGTACTGTGCAACAGTCTTAGGCCACCATTACATTAAATTGTACAACAGTATCTTGGTTCTCGACCACCATCGAACTCGTCATATTCGATTCTCGACGCATTTTGACCGAACAAATTTGTCTTCATTCTCAACGTTTACTCGGTTAAACTTGTTGTTTAATCTTGTACGAGTCATGCCGCGTGACTCATTTCAGCCGAAACTCTATTCACGACTCATGATTCACAATTCATGATGCTCTGACCCAGTATGGCCATGACAATCCATCACTCAGATCTTTACACCTGCCCATTTCTCTCACATCCAACACGTCAACTACACGAACCGACTGTTTACTTACTATCTAATATCTCATAGACCTTGACATGTACAATTGTAATGAGCTAACCAACATCACTTGTTACCAGATCTGTGAGAGGTGATAATGTTTTAGCGTGTGTGCTGGAGGTCAGGATAATACAATTTTGGAATTATTTCTGTGCAAGGGCTTTAAACCACAATATTTTGGATAAAAATGGTTTGGAGGATACAACAGCTTTGGCACATTTTTAATGTCACACCCACACTTTTGCCATGTTGGCATAGGCGCTACAAAAATAGCAACACGTAGAAAAGAAATTGGCTTATGCCCAACAAAAGTATCAACATGGCGGAAAGTGCAAAAATATATTTGTGCCCTTGTTTTTTGGGTTTCTAAAAATGGCTGACACTGCTTGGCCAGCATTACTGGCACAACTGACATGACTTAACTACAGTATAATTGCGAAAAACTAGCAAGCATATGCCCACGTCAGGCATTTTAGTCCCCTTCATGCAGAACGAAATACTTCTTTTGTCTCCTACTGAAACAAAGCCCTGTTCACACCCCCTTCGTGCTCAGTGCAAAAAAGTGTGCACCCCCACCCAGTCTCAACGAGCCACACTCCCATCATCCACACACACACAGACACACACACACACAGCACCCCCCGGGAGGTGACATCTGGCAGGCCGCGCGCGCTCGGCTGGTTCCAGATGCAGCGCCGGCGACACCGGAGAGCTCATTTCAATTCCATCAGCCTTTCCCAATCATCTCCACTCTCCCCTGTGCAACATTAACGAGCCTCTTTCATTTGAATACGTAATTAGCCGCCCGAGCACTCTGCTTCACTAATTTCGAGACAAAAGCATCAGGGAGTGGGGGTAGCTGCAGAGACAGAAAGAGAGGAAAAAAACATTTGCATGGCAATTTAGGGACGGGGGATGAGGAGGGTGCATTTTTTTTGTTTGGCTCTTCCTTTGTCTTAGTCCCATTTTTCTTCCCTGTTTATTTATTCACCCAAAAATCTGATGTCAAAAGCTTGCTTCTTTTTTATACTTTAGTTACGTTAACAATTTTGCTAATAAATAACTGAAATTTATAAAGTAACTACCAGTTTTGTGTGAACCATACCTTAAGACAACTGTATTAGGTTACTCTAAATACTTATGTGGGGGTTTCTGACATTAGAATAGTTTGTCATATACAGTAACCATGGACAGTTGGGAGCAGTAACCCCTTTTGTTAAGTATGAAGCATCTAACTTTTAAAGTACCAGGAGAGTTTAAATTAAATTTTGGCCTCCTGGACCAAGAAGCTGCATCATGACTGGATCCAGCAGGACACTAATAAAAAATACATCAACATCAGTGAAAAGAAATGGTTCAATGAGCACAGGATCAAGAGTCTGACATTAGGTGAGCTGAAGAGGAGGAATCACATGAAATGATCCAGGACCCTGGAGAATCAGGAGAGCTTTTCAACTGAGGAGTTCCTTAGATCCCTTGCTCTGTATTCTCTAATCTCAGTAAGTTTATAGGAGAAGTTTTATAGCGCTGTTATGTTGGCAAAGAGGGGCTGCGGGAATAACTGACTAAACACAGTGGCGCTAATAATTGTCACACATGGTCAAATCAGGGTTAATTAGGATTGTAAAAACTTTAATAATACACTAGCTTTAATTAAAAGATGCATTACCGCAATGTGAGCAAATAAATAAAACTATATATCTATCTATAACCTTATAGCCCATCTCTACGAAGTGTGACTATAATTCTGTTGACTACACATATGTACAGTGGGGGCCAAAAGTATGAGACCACTAGTAAAAATGCTTATTTGGCTGCATAATGCTTTATTCTGGCTCATACTGCAGCAGGTAATGACCAAACCCACCTTAAAGCTTTGCAACACTTATTGACAGCCAGAGACGATCAAAGAGTTTTGACTATGATGGAAATGTATGTATGAATAAGATTTATAATTAAAAACAACAATACAAAATAAAATATAACTGCAAACCAGAAAAACGTGTTTTGTCTGGTCAAATTCGTTTCCTTTGTTAATATACATTTTATTCCTGCATTGAAGATCTGCAACACATTCCAAAAAAAGTTAAGATGAGGGCAATATATGGCTAGAGTTGATGTCCAGTGGTGTTTGAAAGTTTGTGAACCCTTTAGACGTTTCTATATTTCTGCATAAATATGACCTAAAACAACATCATATTTTCACAAGTCCTAAAAGTAGATAGAGAACCCGGTTGAGTTCCATTTTGGTCTCATCCATCCACAAAACATTCCAATAGCCTTCTCTCTCGTCCACGTGATCTTTAGCAAACTGCAGACGAGCAGCAATGTTCTTTTTAGAGAGCAGTGGCTTTCTCCTTGCAACCCTGCCATGCACACCATTGTTGTTCAGTGTTCTTCTGATGGTGGACTCATGAACATCAACATTAACCAATGTGAGAGAGGCCTTCAGTTGCTTAGAAGTTACCCTGGGGTCCTTTGTGACCTCACCAACTATTACACACCTTGCTCTTGGAGTGATCTTTGTTGAGCGACCACTCCTGGGGAGGGTAACAATGGTCTTGAATTTCCTCCATTTCCACACAATCTCTCTGACGGTGGATTGGTGGAGTCCAAACTCTTTAGAGATGGTTTTGTAACCTTTTCCAGCCTGATGAGCATCAACAACTCTGAGGTCCTCAGAAATCTCCTTTGCTCATGACATGATACACTTTCACACACATGTTGTGAAGAGCAGACTGATAGATCCCTGATCTTTAAATAAAACAGGGTGGCCCCTCACACCTGATTGTCATCCTGTTGATTGAAAACACCTGACTAATTTCACCTCAACTGCTAATCCTAGAGGTTCACATACTTTTTCCATTCACTAATATGTAATATTGGGTAATTTTCCTCAATAAATCAATGTCCAAGTATATACTTTTTGTCTCATTTGTTTAATTGGGTTCTCTATCTACTTCTCTTTATCTACTTCTCTTTATCTACTAGGATTTGTGTGGAAATCTGATCTACATTTACGTTTATGTAATTTAGCAGACACCCTTTTCCAGAGTGACTTACAATTGATAGTTTTGCAATTTGAGCAATTGTGGGTTAAGGGCCTTGCTCAAGGACCCAACAGTGGCAACTTGGCAGAGATGGGATTTGAACCCTGGACATTCTGGTCCATAGTCCAGTACCTTAACTGCTAGGTCACCACAGTCCTAAAACCTCTGGTGTTGTTTTAAATCATATTTATGCAGAAATATAGAGAATCCTAAAGGGTTCACAAACGTTCCAGCACAACTGTAAAAATAAACCTAAATAATTATGTCATTTCAAACAGGTAATGTCTACAGGTCTACATGATTTGGTACAAAAGCAGTATCCACAAAAGGCTGAGTCTTGGAGAAGCAAAGATGGGCAGAGGATCTCCAGTTTATCAGCAAATGTGTGAGAAAACTAGTTAAATGTTTACAAACAATGTTCCTCAAACAAAAATTGGAAGGGATTTACATATTTATCCCTCTACAGTGTATAATATCATTAAACAATTTAAAAAATCTAAAGGGCAAGGGCACAAGCCTAAACTGAAAACCCATGATCTTCGATCCCTCAGACGGTGCTGCATCAAGAACCATCATTCATCAATAGCTGATAGAACCACATGGGCAAGGGATTACTTTGGCAGTATTATTCCCATCAATCTCTGCTGGGAAGAAAATATCACCTCCACAACAAAGAAGGCTCAAAAGGGCATGTGCTTATTGAGACGGCTCAAGAAACTCAGCCTTGCACAACACATTCTATAGGGCTCTCATTGAAAGTGTCATTGCTTCCTCCATTGCTGTTTGGTTCAGCTCTGCCACAGTACAATCCAAAAACAGCTGAAATGAGTTATCAAATGTGCTGAAAACATGAACAGTAAATCACACTACTAAGCTTGCTGCAGACCTCTCTCATCCTGAACGATACTTGCTCTACATGTTCCTTCTGGAAAATGCTTTAAGGCTCTCAAAGTCAAAGACACCAAAACAGATTCTTTGAAAGTCTTCTACCCTCTTAAACCAGCATTACTCCATTTAATAATAAAGACCCACATCACTAAGATCGACCACACTATAAATTACCTACCAGCTATATTTCTAATCTTGCATGTATACATTTACTGCATAGTTTGTGTTTTTGGGCACTGCTTAATGTTTACATGTCTTGCAGACTTTGAAAAAAAATGTATGAATTTAATTTCTGTCCATATTCCTTGCGTCTATCCCTGCCGTTACTTGTATAGTTACATTTACAGCATTTAGCAGACACACTTATCCAGAGCGACTTACAATTGGTACAGTCTTACAATCCAAGCAATTGTGGGTTAAGGGCCTTGCTCAAGGACCCAACAGTGGCAGAGGTGGGATTTGAACCCTGGACCTTCTGGTCCATAGTCCAGTACCTTAACCGCTAGGCTACCACAGTCCCGTATATACCACTGCTACCGCTACCACTGTCCAGTATATAAACTCAATACAAAACTGCATCCTGAAATCAATGGTTAAAATATAAGGTATAAGTGTTTTGGGTATCATGTCAAAAAATTTTAATGGATCCTGTCCAAATTAAGGGCATCTTGATGCATATCAAGTGTTTTGCATAATTTCAAGGTTAAAGTAAAATGAATCAAAGTCTACCTACACTCATTGACAAAAAATAAAGCACTTAGAAATGTTATGTAGATGATTACAGATCTGCACTGATTAGAGACTGGCTCTTGCCACATGAGGGTGTAAAAGAGCTTCCCCCACCACTCTCTGAGTCTACTTTTGGGTATTATACCTACTGCAGAGAAATCACCGACTGCTAGACTTGCCTCTACAAAGACATTTTGTCCCGTTGACAGACAGAGGAAGGGCATCATGGTCATTTTGACGAAATGCCTAGCTGACCTAGCTGTTGGGTGATTCTGTGAGGGCATGCACACACTGAATAGGCTCCAGATGGCCCAGACACAGTTTCACTGTCCACCATCCAGACACAGGTGGTACCTTCACTACACAACCCTGTCTCTGCACGGGTCATTTCCAGGTGTTTAGCAGAAGGAAATGTGTCGTCACAACACCTACCATTGATAGTCAACCACCGTCACCTTTGCAATTGTGTCGAGAACAAGAAGTCTGGACTGCTATGGACTGGAACCGTATCGTCTTTATCAACAAAGCCAGGTTCTGTTCGAGATACAACGATGGTCAGGTTGAAGTATAGAGGCCTCATGGTGAGCACTACAATCCTCCCTTTGTTGTGGAGTGACACGCTGCCCCAACTGCTGGTGTGATAATTTGGCCATTGCAGTCAGTCACTACTAGCAGTGATATGAGGGGAACTGACAATTCGGCGATATGTACAGGACATCCTGCGGCTAGGTGGGTTGCCTCATGGCATTTTTCAGAAGGATAATGCTCACCTAAACACAGCAAGGGTTTCTCAGGAATGTCTACACCACATTACAACACTTCCTTGGTCTGCCCGGTCGCCAATCGAGCATTTATGGAACCAGCTGGGACACCAGCTTCAGCAAACTACGAGTGTGGAGGATCTATAGGCCCAGCTGTGGGCAAATATGTCAGAGGCATGTCTAGTAATCAACGATCCCTGACCAAGAGGTACACAAGAGTAACCTCTGAGTGTCTTTTTATAGAGCAGGTGAAGCACTTTTACACCCTCTTGTGGCAAGACCGAGTGTCTAATCAGAGCACACCTGTAATCATTAACACGTCTTCATGCCTAGATTTGCAATCTGACATTTTTATCTGGGTGATTTATTTCTTTTGTCAATTTTGCATTCCTGTTATTACTGTTTTTCCATCATCACCAAAATCTGATCCATTCAAATATAGCCATATAGCCAACCTGACCATTCATTTCAGATGACTTGTGGATGCAATCAAGGCACACACAATTCACAGTTCAGATATTTTGTTACAGGGAATATTTTTTTTTTTTACAGTAGTACCTCACTATCCAATTTCCTAATATAATGTATATTAACACCTTAACCCGCTATACAAACTACTAGCTCCTGCTTTAAAAAAAAGACCATCCTAACAGAATCCTAAAATTATCTAAATCCAAATTCCGCATTTTATTTTATTGTTAGTCAAAACACACAGACACACACATTGTAAGCGATTGCTTACATTTAGTCACTTAGCAGACACCCTTATCCAGAGTGACTTACAACAATGTTACAATCCAGGCAATTGTGGCTTAAAGCCATTTCTCAAGAACCCAGCAGAGGCAGCTAATATCAGTAACATGCAACAATTAAATCCATTTGGAATTCAATATTTTAGTGAATCAAAACGATCTCTCTGCAGTATCATTCATTGAACTCAAACTCCTTCAGGATAACAATGCAGCCTGCATGTAAAATCTTCTTTGAAGCCCCTGACAGACTTTATAGACACGATGCTCACATACTCGCTGATTTAATTGGCCCAAAGATTAACACTCACTGGACAAATGACTTAACGCTTCATTTTGAGTCACGTCCGGATGCACAAGCTTCACTTAGAAAACACCTCGGCATTTATTGGACAGTGCACTTTACATTTGTTCTGCATGGAAGCACAGCTTCTCTTTGTAGGGATTGATTGAACTCTCAATGGGGTGAAACCTCAATCATCTACCAATCAATATATTGAGAATGGGGAACAAGACTGTAGTGTTGCCAACTTGGTGACTCTGTCGTTAGGCTTTAGGGACTTTATTTCAGAAAAGGAGACCAGCAACATATCCGGCGAATTGTGAGCAGACGTTAGTGAATGTTCTGCTCTCAATACAGCTCTCTAGCTTTCATCACGCCTGTTCTTCATACCTGTTAACAGTGTAGGTCATGCACATTAACCACTTGTCCAATCCCTAAACGAATTGTGCACACACGAGCGTTTGTTCCCAACAAACCAACACTGATTGGTTTTTTGGATGGAATCTAAAATGACTCTACTCGCCCAAGTTGGGTCCCTTTTTGAGTCTTGGTCCTCCCAAGGTTTCTTCCTAGAACTAGGGAGTTTTTCCTTGCCACTGTCGCCCTAGGCTTGCTCAATTTGGGATTGGACGTAGTTATTAGGAGATCATCTAAACTTGTAAAGTTGCTTTGAGACAATGCTCCATTGTAAAAAGCGCTATATAAATAAATCTGACTTGACTTGACTACTTTCTATGTTGTTCACTATATGCAGGTGGATACATGCATTTGCAGCCTTCATAGTGCAGTACATATTAAACAGAAGGTCATTTTGTATTAACCATAGGGCTACTTAAATAATTCAGAATAAAGCGTTGCAAGTGTGTTCATTTTGATTGGCTGAAAAGTCCAAACTAAAATGTCCACCACTATTCTCTGAATGCTGCACTTAGCTGAAGTCAGCTGTATTTTGGCGGTCTGATTTCCCCAAATCAGAAAGTTGGGACAATATGGAAAACGCAAATAAAATAAACAGCATCTTACATTTACTTCAACTAATATTACAATGCGGACAGTATGAACCCAAAAAATTTCACTTTTTTTTTTTCCCCTCCCTGGTCAGCTTAAACAATTTACTTATAAACATCCATTCCTGCATTTCAAGCCTGCAACACATTTTTAGAAATTGGGATAGGGCAATTTAGGGATAGTAGTAAGTAAAACAAACAGGTGACGTCACATGCTTAGGTGTGCCATAGGCTTCAAATTTAAGCTCAAACTTGTGACCTCAAGGCAGAATTAGGATCTGACTGAAATGCATAGTGTATATTGGACCAAACCGACTTTTTTCCTGATGCCTTAACAAGCCTAATAATTCACAGACACTTCACACAGCTCAAGTTATCGATCACCAACACAAGTCATTGATTACTTCCCACCAATCCGACTCCTGATTACCTTTAGGGAAACTAGGGCCTGCAGTGAAGCACTGGCCTGTCACTGAAGGTCAGCTGTGATTAAAGCTGCTTGGGCAGAGACACACTAATGAGCATAACTCAAACGGAGCCATATCAGGACATTAGGGCCGATGGAGAATGAGAAAGAGATCGGGGTTTACTGGCCAATTAAGAAGCACTTAAAAGCAATGCAACTCCAAGTCAGTCTAATAGTCAATTGTAGTATGATGAAGGAACAATCACAGGACACAGCAGTGCTGAATGTCCCGGGTCGAAGAGGTGGTGATTTACTCTAAATATATTATTTGAACTCATTAATCAACTTTGATTCAGGGCTTCCATCTGTTCCCATTGTTTCTATTTAGTAATTACTTTTGCAATTACTTTTATTGTAGCGTTATCACAGGCTTGCACCATGTTTAAAAGAGAGACTATAAATTATGTCTTAGCCTTAAAGCCTGGTATTCTTATGTCATATTCCTCTGAGAGCATTTGAAGAATGGGTTTATGACAGATTTTACAGGGTCATGAGCTAAGAAACGATGGCTCAAGAAGTTATCAGTTAGAGTACCGAGAAGGATGCTTTATTTTGTTCTGAACAGGTATAAAATTTAACCAGCAGTCCCTTAACTTTGAGTTCAGAAGAAACCAATGCACTTAAATGACCACTTTCTCCAATACAGTCAAACTTATCTGAACATACCTCGCTTCAGAAATGGTTCAGCAAGTACATAGCTTAACAGAATCCCATTCTCCAAAAAAATTGTCATGCTTCCTGGTATATTTGCAAGTGTGTGTATGTTTTCTTCCTCATGGGTCTCATTACTTCCGTACCTCATAATTAACCACTAGATAAAAGATCAGTTTGGGTTCAGAGATTGAAGGATAGTTGAGGGTGTAGGTAGAGGTGAGGGGCCATATTCAGAAAACCAGCCGCATCTTCCAATTTGCATTTAATTTTGTGGGTTAGTGGTCTGGAAAGCAAGTTTGGGTATTCTATAATTTTTTGTGGGAAATCAGATAGTGAAAGTTTTGATATTGGGATTCAGCTACAACTCAACTACCATTATCTTAAGTCTTCTGAGGTCTAAAAAGGGATATAGCAGTCTTGTGTTGCAATCACTTTGGTACATGGACATGCAAGGTTTGGTGCGTTTGGTGCTGATGTGCATTCTGGAACATCACTAGTCTGTTTTCATCACTGCTACAGATCCAGATCCAGTCAAAGGTGGAAGCCCCTTCCACAATTTGGAACACAGACGGAGACAAACAGAGGCTTTGGAAACTCAACTATAAAAGTGGGGATAGGTGATAATGGATGATGGGAGTATTGTCAGGTATCAGACACACAAACAGAGAGCTGGACTCTACCCCAAACCCACCATCGTACACAGAACAGACTCCTCCCCCACCCCCATAGCTTGTGTCACTATTTGTACCAATGGAACCAAATCACAGTAGTACAGCTTTACATTCTGAGAATTGACTACACTCTGCTCTTTATATGATGGGTTTTTTTTTTCCATAAACGTAGTAATTAATTAACTGACGAGCTTAATGTATTAGACATTTCATTTCAAGGACTCTTGATGATGCCTGTGGTTTCTGCACAAAAGTAGTAATTTACTTCAAACCTGTTATGTTGAAAGGTCTTAGTTTATTGAGAGCTCATTATAAGGGGCTTTGGGTGAATGGATTTCCAGTTTTTTTGAAATTTTGCGTTTTTTTGATGTTATGTTAATATTGCCGTATTGTATGTATGAAGTCTGCCACAATGACAACCCTGCAACCCAGGCTTGGAATGCACACACACGCATACCTTCGTGGATCTCATGCATCTGCTCTTAGGGGTCTCGGATTTTGCTTGTCTTTGAGCGAGTCTTTGTGCATGTGCCATGCAATGGACTGGCACCCTGAGCGGGGTGGCCCCTATCTTGTGCCCTGTGCTCTCGGTTAGGCCCCAGCTTCCTCAACCCTGATTTGGATTGAGGGAAATAAAAAATGATTAAACGTAATGTATACTTATGCCCTTTGAGTTGATCAATATAAGAATTGATCATCCTGAATGTAGTGTATATTTAGTGTTCTGTCTTGCAGTTATTAGTGTGGGAGTTTTAAACATGTGTAGCCAACTGAAGATAGCACTAAAAACAAATAGTCGAACACCACCATCACAATTCCCACAACAAATGTATAGAGTAATTTTTATGCAGGTATGCGTCACTTAATCCTAAATGAATTATTTCATTAAATGGAAATGAATTTACATGAAATTGCAGGTTATACAATCTGAATGTTGTCCAAACACGCATACTAACAGTGGGGCAAAAAAGTATTTAGTCAGCCACTGATTGTGTAAGTCTCCCTACCTTAGGAAAGATCTGTAATTTTCATCATAGGTACACTTCAACTATGAGAGACAAAATGTCGCTGGTCTTTCACACTCCCGCTCCACACATTTTCTATGGAGTTTAGGGTCTTGAGAACTGGCTAGGCCACTCCAGGGCCTTGAAATGACTTTTTAACGGAGGCCACTTCCTGCCTTCGTTGCCCAAGTCAGTGTGTTTGGGATTCATGGTCATTCTTGAAGACCCAGCAACGTTCCATCTTCCAATGCCTCTCATCTGATGGAAGGTTGGTTTGGCTAAAATATCACGATACATGGCCCCGTTCATTCTTCCCTTAACAACGAATCAGTCGTCCGGTCCCCTTTGCAGAAAAACCCTCCCCAAAGCATGATGTTTCCACCACCGCCATGCTCACAGTAGGTAGGTGTTCTTGGGGATGCAATTCGGCATTCTTCTTACTCCAGTTGAAGTTTTTAAAAAAAAGTTCTCATTTTGGTTTCAGCTGACCACATGATATTCTCCCAATCCTCTTCGGATCATCCGTATGCTCTCTGGCAAACTTTTCAGACGGCCTGGACCTGGTACTGGCTTAAGCGAGGGGTGACACGCCTGGCACTGCAGGATCTGAGTCCCTCCTCGGCGTGTAGTGTTACTGATTGGTAGCCTTTGTTACTTTTGGTTCCCAGCTCTCTGCAGGTCATTCATCAGGTCCCTCCGTGTAGTTCTGGGATTTTGCTCTCGCGTTTCATGATCATTTTGACCCCATCGGAATGAGATCTTGCGTGGAGCCCCCAGATCGAGGGAGATTATCAATTGTGTTGTATGTCTTTTCATTTTCTACAATTGTCTCCCACAGTTGGATTTATTCACACAGACGTGTATAACTTCTTTGCACTTGTAGATTCACTCTTCTCAGCCTGTCCTGGGGTCAGCTGCAGTCTACAATTTTCTTCCTGGTGTCCTTCCACAGCTCTTTGTCTTGGCCATGGTATTTTCTCATTCTGGTCTCTCATAGTTGGAGTGCCTATGATGAAAATTACAGGACGCTCTCCTCATCTTTCTAAGTAGGAGAACTTGCAACAATTAGTATCAGTGGCTGACTAAATACTTTTTTTGCCCCACTGGTGGTGTGTGTGTGTGTGTTGTTATTATCAGTATATATAAAATATTTTTTATTTTTTATCATATATAATTAGTGCGTGTGATATTTACACATACATACACAAGCTAATCATCAATCAATCTAGGGGTGTTTATAAGGAGTGCGCATCCCCAGCAAAATGTTGCTCAGTGTTCAGTACGCTCATGCTGATGCCGCATGTGTTTAATAAAAGTTACTGCACCAAAGGCTGTGCTGTTACATGTGTGATTATTACTGTGGTACTGCTACAGCTAATGTATGTTTGTAATGTATATTTAATAAATAGGTAAATAACCTTAACATTAAGGCCAATAACCTTATCAGAGCACAGACATTCTGTGCATACCTGTAATATAACCTACTATTCAAACCAGTAACTTGCTATAACATACGTTAAAGCAAGAAATAGCAGAAGTAAATTTGTTACATTCACGTAGCAGGGTTCATCTGTAGTAGTAAAACTCAGCCAATTATTTGACACTTGTTTTGTCTTGAAACTGTGGCAGCAGAGAATGATTTCTCAGAATGATTCTTCTGCTCTGCAAATGTGATGTTTTTCCCCCAAAACACACCTGCTTCAGCTCATTAGGTAATTACCAAACTTTTAATAATCTTAATCAGATGTGTGAAAATCTGCAGGATTAAGGGAAAAATCCTGCAGATTTTCACACTGACAGAATAACCAGCCTTTATTGTACACATACACACGTGGACAAAATTGTTGGTACCCCTCAAAGTCTATGAAAATGAACAAATGAAAGTCAGACATTGCTTTTCAACCATGCTTCAACATAATTATTTAACAAAATAAACTCATGAAACAGGCCTGGACAGAAGTGATGGTACCCTTAACTTAATATTTTGTTGCACAACCTTTTGAGGCAAGCACTGCAATCAAACGGTTCCTGTATCTGTCAGTGAAACTTCTGCCCCTCTCAGCAGGTATTGTGGCCCACTCCTCATGAGCAAACTGCTCCAGCTGTCTCAGGTTTGAAGGAGGCCTTTTCCAGACGGCATGTTTCAGCTCCTTCCAAAGATGCTCAGTAGGATTTAGGTCAAGAGCCACATGACCTGCGACTGAGACCAAGCTTTCTGACACTGAGCAGCACATTTCTCTCTAGAGTTCTTTGATAGTCTTGAGACTTCATTGTACCCTGTACAGATTCAAGACCCCCTGTGCCAGATGCAGCAAAGCAGCCCCAGAACATAACAGAGCCTCCTCCATGTTCCACAGTAGGGACAGTGTTCTTTTCTTGATATGCTTCATTTTTCCATCTGTAAACATAGAGCTGATGTGCCTTGCCAAAAAGTTCCATTTTGTCTCATCTGTCCATAGGACATTCTCCCAGAAGCTTTGTGGCTTGTCAACATGTAGTTTGGCAAATTCCAGTCTGGCTTTTTTATGTTTTGTTTTCAACAATGGTGTCCTCCTTGGTCGTCAAAGTCCACTTTGGCTCAAACACCGACGGATGGTGCGATCTGACACTGATGTTCCTTGAGCTTGAAGTTCACCTTTAATGTCTTCAGAAGTTCTTCTTGGCTCTTTTGTTAACAGATTCGTATTATCCATCTCTTTGATTTGTCATCCAATTTTCCAACTTCGTCCATCGTCCAGGGAGGTTGGCCTACAGTTCCAGTCATGAGTCTTAATTTTCTGAATAATATATGAAAAACTGTAGTCACAGAACATCAAGCTGCTTATGAATTGGTCTTATAACCTTTACCTTTAACATGCTTGTCTATAATTTTTCTTTCTAATGTTCCTGAGACAACTTGTCCTGTCCTTTGGTTCCTCTGGTCATGTTGAGTGTGGTACACACCTTGTCACCAAACAGCACAGTGACTACCTGAAGCCCTGTATTATAGGGCCCACTGACTGATTACAAGATTGTAGCGGTTACCATCATTTCTGTCCAGGCCTGTTTCAGGAGTATTTTTTTTTTATAATTCTGTTGAAGCATGGTTGAAAAGCAATGTCTGACTTTCCTTTGTGTTCAATTTCATATAGACTTTGTAGTTATTATTACTTTGTCAGATTAAAGTTATGTTACCATTGTGGGTTTTTCTTTCATTAAACGGAGGGGTACCAACATTTTGTCCACCTGTGTATTCCACCAATGATATAACTAAGTGCAAGAGTTGAGCAGTTGAATCCAAAAAATCGCAAATTAAAACCTGTGGAATTGGTTGTCACCTTCATATCTGGCACTGGGTCACATCACAATGGATCTCAAAAGAAAATCTTTGCCTACTAATGATGAAAAAGGTAATTGTGCTGTATATTAAACCATCCCCACAACAAACTAAAAAAAGCCAGAAACAAACTGCAGAAAATAGTAATACAGTAGCCCTATTCAGAGAGGAGTTACTTTACAACTTGCCTTTTGGCTGTAGTTCATATTAAAAGCTGCAAACAACTAACAAATAGCTTTTGAAGACGGCATTAAATATACAGTTGTGCATGACATTTAAAAGAAGTGTCATTCCAAGACATTTTGCTGGAAAGCATAAAACCTTTCTTGGCTTGTGACATTTAGACCTGCTTGTCAAAGCTGCTTGATCTTTTCAATAATTACTTTTTCGACTTACCTACAATATGCATCAAATTCACATCTGAAACTGCTCTAGTGGGAAAACAGATAAGAAGCAGAGATTTGTAGCTATAAATCACACTCATACCTCAAAAGGCTTTTAGTTCTTACCATGTTAGTGCTCATTAAGTTTCATTTGAACCGATATCTTGTTAAGCACAGTATAAGTCTTTCATTTACTCTCACGTAAACTGGAGAGAACTGAAGAACTCAAAGAAAATCCAAATGGAAACAAGGAGGACATGCAAATTTCATGTTTACCATATCTCGAAGTGGTGACTACTGAACCCAGGCCCTGATCTCTGTCTGTGCTACCCACTACTACTACTTTATCAGTTTGTCGATCAATTTTTTTTAGACCTAAAGTGTAGGTAGGGGAATTATAAGATACATTTCATACCATTATCAATGTCCAGTTAGCCTGTACTACTTCCCAATTCCATTTTGTGTGGAAAGTGTTCCAGATAGGTTGTAGGCCTACACATGTTGATCATCTCTCGAGAGCTGAACACAGTAAGAATGTCTGCCAAAAAATTTTGAACATTAAGTCCCTCAGCGCTATAAGTAGCAACAGCCTGTCTGTCATCTAAAATGGATGAACATGTCATTTAGGTTGTCCAGTTACAGATGAAAGTACCGAGTACCCTACATATCATATCCAAATGGTTGTACTCATGCATGGTGGATAAATGTGTGTGCAATTTCATGGACATTCAGCCCATGTTGAAAATTTCTACATTGTTGGTGACATGAAACTATAACTGTCTGGGGTTTTTAGGGGGTCCTGTTAACGTGTCCCCCTCAAAGTTTTGGAGGTGGGTAGAATGCAGAGCTGTCAATCCCATGATTAAATGCTCAGTACTTAAAGCATTTGGGTGACAAAGAGACAAGGGAAGCAGAGCTGGAGGTGGCAGAACTTAAGATGTTGAGGTTCTCTTAGGAGTGTCTAGGGTGGACAGGATTAGGAAAATGAGATCAGAGGACAGCAACAGGTTGGAAAATTGGGAGACACAAATTTGTAAGAGGGAAGACTGAGATGGTTTGGACATGTGCAGAGGGAGGGAATAGTGGATATATTGGTAGGAGGATGTTGGAGATGTTGAGCTGCCAGGCAAGAGACGGAGAGGAAGACAAAGAGGAGTTATTTGGTTGTGGTAAATGAAGATATGCAGGGAGTTGGGGTGAGAGTAGAGGACGTGGAGGACAGGGTGAGGTGGAAACGTTGAACTCGCTAGTGGTGACCCCTGATAAAGGGACGAAGCCAAAAGAAGTGAAGAAGAATTAAAGCATTGTGGGGTAATTCAAAACAGGAAAAAACTGGTCCAAGACAATTCACACACTTACAAAACATTCTTAAAAAACAATTGTAATCCCCACTATCCTTTGGTCTTAAAAAATCGACACACAATATTGCAAAATAGAGACACCTTCAGAAATCTATTCATTTATATCTGTAACGAAAACTCCCCTAAATGGAACTCATGTCTACATCACATAATGCCTCTGACAGAAGTGACTCAGAACCAGATTACAAGCTGGAATACACTCCCTCTCCATCCCAGCTTACTCTAGTCCTGTAGGTGAGGTTATTGATCAGGTCCAAAGGTCACAAGCCTTTATCCCATGCATGATGACCTCTTCTACCAGCCACCAGGCTCAGTCTGATTTCCAGCAAGGTCATGACCCTTCCCTCCACATTCACTACCTAGGGAATGAGCAGTATGGATCAAGCTACCCTCTGGGAGGCACCTTCACTAGTACTAATTGGACTTCTCTCTTTAATGTCTTCACTTAACACACACACCAATCATTGCAGGGCTTCCAAAGGCTGCACTTCACTATTTCTCTCATATATACAATGTTTTAAAAATTCTAACCTATATTATTACCTTCATGGTTTGAAATGTAATCCTGTCTCTACGGTGGATACCAAGGACATCATCAGACCCATGTTACCCATAGTAAAAATGTGGATGTGCCACACAAGTCAATTTTAGTCTGGATTGTTGAGCAGAACTACAGGGCACGCCACGTCTTCACTACAGGCATGACATTCCCATAACTACCCAGCATCTTTCTAAAAGTTTGAACGGCGAGACACTTTCTTTCAGTTTTTTTTTTCCCCCCATTGATTAATAGATACCTGCAAATATTTACAAGAAAGTTGCCACTTATATATAACCATATAACCTACCAAAGGTTTATATTAAGACTAGTTTAATGAATGGCAATTAAAATAGAACATATATAATACAATTAATAAAAACATTTTTAGTGTTCATTTGTTCTTCATTTCTCATCCATGGCAGAGTAGTGCCAACTTTAGTGTTAAGTCACTCAATCTATTTATTGTTTAAGCTGTGCCCCTCTAAACTCCATGTGCCCAAGTATGACAAGAATTCTAGAAGTGCCCCTGATGAACACACTCAAAAGTGTTCGCTGGATGGGACACTAGTGGATGCGTGTGCTGACCTTAATGTTGCAAACCCAGATCAGAATTCAAACCCAAGACCTCAGGAATAGCTTTACTTAGCAGATATCCCTTACCTACAAGCCACAGGAGCTGCATGTTGTTGCTCCTCTTTCAGCTGCCCCTGTTAGGGGTGGCCAAAGCAGACCATCTTGATCCACATACTAGATTTGGCACATACTACAAAGCACCTGGCATGTGTACTCCCATTGGTGTTTTTTTCTGTAAACAGACCACAGGATCTTCACATTGCAAACGCAACATGGGAATTGATTCCAGGTTCGAAACCACGTGCAGACACGATTGATTGTGTTTAGCCATGGACGCTGGGGTCAAGACCTGGCATCGTCCTCCTGCACTGCAACAGAAAAGCCTACCCAGATATTTTATGGATTAGTGTCCCATAGTGATGACACACTTACGCCTGTGTTTGGAGACTGACCAGGTAATGCTATGGTTAACACATGGGGAATGATAAAAAAATAAAAATAAATGTTGATACCTGCTTGTTTTGGTCAGGATTGGAGAGAGGGGTTTCTATCACACAGAACACTGGACGCAGGTGTTAGCAAGTCCTGGACATGTCATCAGTCCATCACAGGGCCTGCAGAAGTCAATGTTCATCCAACATATGGCCAAAAGGCACTGCCAGGTTCGCTAGAATATCATAGGCTGCATCACCCAAGTAACAATAAGCCTACA
Source organism: Ancistrus triradiatus (assembly GCA_025084515.1). Classification (NCBI taxonomy): domain Eukaryota; kingdom Metazoa; phylum Chordata; class Actinopteri; order Siluriformes; family Loricariidae; genus Ancistrus; species Ancistrus triradiatus. The sequence continues at coordinate 45,726 of JAJAGP010004580.1, forward strand.
CTAACTGTGGCCTGCACTGCCATGGGTCATGGGTGACATCCCACAAATGACATTTATGTTTGCATACTTCCAATGAAAAAGTATTCTTCTGTATAATACACAGTACATCACAAAAGCTGACAACAAAACAGACTGCATATACCTGAAAATACATTTTTCCCTATCTCTGTTTATTATACTGATTAACTGACTTCACACCGACACAAAATGCACACATGCATAGAAGGGAGATCAAAGGTCAAGAACAATAACAAGAAAAAGAAATATGTATATGGTTGTGACATTTCAGGGGTGTGATTGTCTAACTCCGATCCTATTGCATAAGGAAACCTGAAGCTGTTGCATGTGCTCCGTCTACAGAGGTGCTTGAACGTTTGTGAACCCTTTAGAACTTTCTACCTTTCTACATAAATATGACCTAAAACATCATCAGATTGAACGTAGATAAAGAAAACCCAGTTAAACAAATGAGACAAAAACGTTGTATTATGTACTTGGTCATTTATTTATTGAGGAAAATGAGTCGATATTACATAGTGAGTGGCAAAAGTATGTGAACCTTTGCTTTCAGTACCTGGTGTGACCCCCCCTGTGCAGCAATAACTGTAACTAAACGTTTCCTGTAACTGTTGATCAGTCCTGCACACCGGCTTGGAGGAATTTTAGCCCATTCCTCCATACAGAACAGCTTCAGCTCTGGGATGTTGGTGGGTTCCCTCACATTAGCTGCTCACTTCAGGTCCTTCCACAAGGTCAGGACTTTGACTTGGCCATTCCAAAACATTAACTTTATTCTTTAACCATTCTTTGGTAGAACAGCTTGTGTGCTTAGGGTCGTTGTCTTGCTGCATGTTCCATTTTCCTTTAGAATTCTCTGATATAATTCAGAATTCATTGTTCCATCAGTGATGGCAAGCCGTCCTGGCCCAGATGCAGCAAAACAGGCCCAAGCCATGATACTACCACCACCATGTTTCACAGTGTTCAGTGTTCTTCTGATGATGGACTCATGAACATTAGCCAATGTGAAAGAGGCCTTCAGTTGCTTAGAAGTTACCCTGGGGTCCTTTGTGACCTGACCAACTATTACACTCCTTGCTCTTGGAGTGATCTTTGTTGGTCGACCACTCCTGGGGAGG
>JAJAGP010004581.1:0-46863 GCA_025084515.1 Ancistrus triradiatus
AAACTGATCACCGGTCCCATTGTTATGCAATGGTGCTGGTACCAGTCGTTATGCAAAGGTGCTGTATATAAGATTTGGGAAGTTTTCCAACTAGCTGAGACTGAAGAAGTCACTTAGATGAGTGACGAAACGTTTCTCCAACAAAATCTATGTCCAGATGAACAGATTCAACTTCTGGGATTTTCTTATCTGGATCATTGAGCATGCATCAAGAAGATCGTTTTGTTAGTTCGTTCAATCGATCATTCATACTGTTGGCTAGGTCGGAGCGAACTACCCAGCTAACAAAGGTGCACATGATGGCAGACAATGATAATGTTGTCGACCTGATTTTGGCCATCTGATAGTCTTCTTTATGAAGAGAAACTTAGAATTAAACAGCAGGGCAGATCAGCACCTAAGATTAATTTGGTGCAAAAAGTAGGGAGAGGTAACAGGTCTTTCAGCTCTCCTGGTGTGACAAAGTTATCTGGCTGACTAGAAGTGCTGTGACAGAGAGAATGTGCTGTTGGCCATGCCTCCTGATGAAACCATCTCAGGGATCATGTCTTGTCTGGTCAGAATTGGGTTTTGGGGATCTGTCTAACCTTGACCGGCATATAAAAGGCATGCTAAGAGCAATCACCATGTGAGTTCATGTGCAAGGTTAAGGTGCCTGAGCAGGGTCAGGGTTGAACATGCAGTTAATGAAGGTGCTCGCAGTCAAGTGGCAAAACATAATGAAACAGTCAAACAAAACAGGGCCTTCCCGAACCGCCTTACTGATGTGACTTCCTTGCTTGGCCGGCAGGAGCTACCATTTAGGAGGCATGATGAGAGTGAATCATCCAACAAGGGGATTACAGGGAGTTCACAGAAACATTATCTAAATACTCTGTCCTGGCCACACAATTCCAGCCATCAGCTGTGTTTTATAAACTTGTGGCACAACTTGTGGCACAACTTGTGGCACAGACATACGATGGGGCTGCTGTCATGGCTTCAGCCCTCAATGGTCTGCAGGCCAAAGTGAAGGCAATTGCCCCCAGTGCAATGTTTATGCATCGCTATGCACAGACTTAATCTGGTGCTGTGACAGGGGGCTAAATGCTTGTCTGAGTGCAGAATATTTTTTGCATCACTCTCTGGGTTTGCCACATTTTTCTCCATATCCACAAAGAGAACATCTTTTCTTGAGTCTGCAGGCTGTTCAAGGTTTCCCAGAAACACTCCAACTCGAAGGAATTTCACATCACGGATAGTGAGCACTGTGGGAAACAACTATGATGGCCTCCTGCAGACTTTTTATAACATCATTGCAGATAAAACATCGGATTGTGCCAGAGGTTTTGTAATGAAACTGGAGGATTTTGAATTTGTGTTCATGTTGTACACATAGGAACAAATCTTCTCAGAGAATGATGTGCTCTTTGATATCGTCCAGCAGAGGGCCATGGATGTTCTCTACAGCAAGAAGATGAGATGGGCCCATGAGAAACTTCTGTCTCTCCCAATTCCAGGATCTGCAGGATTCTACAGAAATCTGGGCATGGCCATCCTTGATAATCTCATGGAGCAGATTCTTCTGTGTTTTTCAAATTTGGAAAGTTTGTGCTTCTTAGCATTAGATAATTCAGGGAAGTTTGATGACATGAGAGAAGTGTTTTCAGAGGAGGCATTCCAGAGTGTTCTGAAGAGTTATGGCCAATGCTTTGATTCAGGGAGACTGAGGTCTGAACTTCAAGTCCTGTTTTCAAATCAGGACTTACAGGGTAACAGGGGAAAGCTGTGTGATTTCTTGGATTTTCTAAAAGACATGGAGTTGGACAGGGCAATACCTCAGCTGTACAAACTGTTGTTGTCAGTGGCTTCTGCTGTTTAAAAAGGCTTAAGTCTTACACCCACAACACAATGGGCCAAGGGCGTCTAAGCAGCCTAGCTCTGCTGGCCATTGAGAGGACACTGGACAAGTCCCTGGAAAAGACACTTAACTTGGGCCGATTGGGCCACATGCCATTTTCTTGAAAAAAAAAAACAGAGGGCAGAATTTACATATAAATAAATAGACAAATTTTATGATGTAAGGTGACAATGAGCTTCCCCTCTTTGAAAGACCAGCAGCCGCCACTGGTTCCATTCTATTCATTTATTTATTTTACCTTTAATAAAACTATCAGAAAGAAAGCTGATGATAGACAGATTTCTGATAAAAACTAAACTAGAGTGAAGTTAGCACAGCTGCCTCTGTTAGCTCCTCCACACCATCTCAAACTCCAGTCCCTCTTAGCAGCACTTTTCCCTGCTTGAGTGATACCGCTCCATCACAGCCAGTCTTATGATGGGTGATGACTCGGGTTCAGTTTCCACCCGGACCGCTATTGAGGAACACACTAGGAATGGCGCGAGGGAGCTGGTTTGGGAGGAGAGTTAGAAGGAGAGCTAACGGACCTAATTAGTTTAATTGATATGCGTTGGTGACTTCAAGTGAGTTGGCTGTTTATTCGGTATCTGTTATGTGAGTAAGAGCTGTTTATTAGACAGAGTGAAATAACGCTTCGGTAATCAGCTATAGGTTCGGTACTCGCTGCTACGCTGTTTAGCGTTCATTAGTAACTCCGTATGCACTGAGTTTATCCTCGTTCATGCTAGCGTAATTCCTCCAGTCGGTAAAGAGTGAGATGTGGAGGTGTTTATAAGAGCATATGTAACATGCACAAGTTTATTGTTATTTCGCCTCTTTATTGTAGATCATATCATCAGCATATCCTATCATCTCATCCTGTCATATTAAACCATTACACCACCAGTATGTTGTAATTTAAAACTTTTTATTTTTTTCATGTAATTTCCTATAATTATATGGATAGGTAAATAGATACATATACAATATCTCCCAAATGTAGAAATTGTATTACTGTTAAGTTGTATTAGTAATAAAGATAGGTGATACAAATAAGTTAAAATCTAGATAATAAAAAAGTTGAAGTGACGGTTGACGGTTATTGCATGAGAACAATGGCAGGTCCAGTGGATCAGGGAACACGTAGTGTTCACAGAGGATTCAGTTCACCTGGCTGAAGGACAGTTCAGGACAGATTCCTGATTAATACACTGCTCAAAAAATAAAGGGAACACTCAAATAACACATCCTAGATCTGAATGAATGAAATATTCTCATTGAATACTTTGTTCTGTACAAAGTTGAATGTGCTGACAGCAAAATCACACAAAAATCATCAATGGAAATCATATTTATTAAATCACCGCGGTCAAGCTATGCGCGCTTCAGAGATTCACTATCAAGCCATCCGCACTTTAAATCCGAATGCTCCTATATGCGCAATGTTACGGTATTCCGCTGCTCGCTACAAACTGATGCTGCTTAAGCAGAGAGAAACAGACCAGCATTTTTGGCAGAGTTTTGACAGACTTTAGCATTTTTTGTAGAGTTTTGGTGTAGAAACCCACTTTTACTAAATGTATAAGCACGAAATATATTTTCATAATTGAACTAGTTTACTTGCATTATGACATTAAAAACAGTTATATATTCAAACAGCTTAACCAGCATTGTGTAAAATGGTTTTCATATATAACGTTTCTCATAAAAAACTCCAATTTGAATATTAATTTTAAATGGTGTTTAAATGCCCATTTCATTGAGAGAAAGTTACCTTTTTTTCTGACATTTCCCATAATGCCAAAACCATTCTACTGCCATCCAAGACTGGCACCCCTTAGCAATCAGCAGTGCCAGTCTGGACAGATTCCACTGTAGCATTTCTTCATAAATCCAAGTTAAACTTGTTGTACCTGTAGGAGACTAAATATACTCATTACATATAGGCTGATTTCTCTGAGTTTTCCCATAATCCCAAAACATTGCCACATAACAGTGGAAGCTCTTAGCTATCAACAGTGCAAGTGTATGGACTTTTTACCGAACCATTTTTTTACAAAGCAATTTTAAAATTCAGTGCTTGAAATGTGGCAAACGGAAAGAATGGTGTCGCTAGGTGGTTGCTAATTTATCCCAGTTGGTTGCTAAGGTGTTGCTAGGTGGTTGCCAGGCAATTGGTATGGTATCCCAGGTGGTTTCTATGGTGTTGCTAGGTGGTTGCTAGGCAGTTGCTATGGTGTTGCTAGGTGGTTACTAGGCGATTGGTATGGTGTCACATGTGGTCGCTAGGTGGTTACTATGGTATCCCAGGTGGTTGCTAAGGTGTAGGAGCATTGGGATTTAAAGTGTGGATGCTTGATAGTGAATCTCTGGAGCGTGGATAGCTTGAGCGGTGATTAAATCAGCATATAATCATATCAGGGCTCATGTCTGCATTTCCTATGTAATATCGTATCACATTCATCACATCTGATTGTAGCAGGAGAATTTTTGGATCTGTGCTGGAGATACTGGGGTGAGATCTTCACTTTATTACTGTAAATAAAGTTTTCTTTCCTTAAATATAGGCAGATCCTAGACACTTTAATAGTTAAAGATGCTAGAGTGAAGATTTTAGGATGTAGCACTCCCTGATCGTAAATCCATTAATCCATATAATGTCTTATACAGTGGGGATTTTCTGGGGGTCTGGAATGTAGTATTTTGATTTACATTAGTCGTTATGGGAAAACTTTGCTCGGTGGCCTTCTGGAAAGAAGTAATTATTACAGTATCAGTTAAAATACAAGAGGTTCCACTGTATCCCAATCCACAATGTACTATGGTCCAATCTAATCAGTGGAACTCAGACTGAGACTCTGTATTTTAAAATGGGACTTTTCACATGGTTCAGTTATTAGTTGGTTGAATTCATGTTCCTGTTTGTTTCTATTATAGTGAATCTGTTAGAATTCCCTCCTGTGCCTCTTTGAACTGGTTGTAGGAATCAGAATGAAGGAATGAAGGACAAATGCTTAGTGAGGTCTGATGTTTAGCTCCTGTAGTGGGAACAAACCGCTGTTTGTTAGACCTGCAGCTTCAAGAGCTTTTGATTTGCTTTATATGTTCAGTAAAGCCATATTTCTCTTGGACAGTCCTGATCTTCTACAGGTTGTGGTAGGTTTTTAATAAACGCAGCTGGAGTAGCAGATGTGATAGTGCGCTTGGTGTGATAACGAGGCAGAAGGATTTTATTTATTAGAGATAGCTCAAATACTAAAAGATAGTGATCTGAAATCGAATCACTTTGCGGGAAAACATCAAGGTTATCTATATTGATACCAAATGTTAATATTAGATCTAAAGTATGATTATGATTATGATTTATTTCACTATTTGTCACTGGTGCCACTGGCTCGACGCTAGAGGTCAGCGTTGAGCTTCTTTTTGCTGGTGGAACCCCTGACAGCTGCTGTCATTGAGCTGTCAGTCAGTAGACAGCTCAATCACGGCTAATAAATCCTCAGCTGCTGCCTTTGGCTATTTAAGGGCCTCACCACTGGCAGTAGCTGTCGGATCATTCGACTTTTGACATGCTTCATAAGCCCCGATCCTCGCTACGGCACTTTTCAGAATAAGGAATTGCTGGCAAAGCGTGTTGCTGAGACCTCATCCGTCTCCCCCGCTCTTTATAGAGCCCCCGCGCTTCCTGCTTTCTTTCTGATCGCTTTTCTTTCGTTTTATTCATTTCACAGGGATTAGCGGACAATCTGCGCTCGTAAAGGAGCTACTACAATTACTGGAGCTAATTAATGCTACACCTAACCTTAATCTCTTTTGGTTATTCAAAAGAAAGTTGCAGTTTCTGTAAAAAAAAAAAAAAATCAGTTTTCCTTGTAATACTGATGATGTAAATGTTAGTTGATGAAAAAGTTGTGGATGTTTTGATGTAAACGTGTAGAACTTGGTTGCAGATGGTAGCAGTGTTGATAATTATTATTCCTTAAAGAATTTGTGTTCCTCACTTAACTGTTTTTTTTACAACAACAGCAAGGTTTTATTTTTGCTTTTTATGAAGAGCCAAAAGACTTGTTTTATGTTACTGAGGTTAGGATGAGGGGTAGCATTAATTACCTGCAGTAATCCTTCATAGTCATTCATGTCAATGTACAGTCCTCACAAGTATAGCAAGGCAAGTATGTGTGTGTGTTATTGATATGTAAGTATTAAGAGTTTTTCTTTATCTCTCTGCAGGTTGTAAAAATGCAGGATAACAGATTAAGGATTTTGTGCTCTGGCTAAAGCTCTGAGATTAAATTCATCATCACACCTGAGAGAACTGGATCTGATCTCCAATAATCCAGGAGGATCAGGAGGGAAGCTTCTGTCTGATCTACAGAAGGATCCAAACTGTAACCTGCAGAAATTACAGTGAGTTACTGATTTAGCATCCAGTTATATGTATCAGTAGGAATTTTGCCCCCCTGATGGGGTAACACACTGCCCCCTTTGGGCCCGTTGTTTAATTAAGTGGTGTAATTGGTATTGTTCCCACCTTCCACACCTTTATAACCCATCTGTAGCTACATGTCTGATAGAACCCAATCCCACAGAAGCAGCTCTGATAGAACTGAATGGAACTGATGTTAATCGTCTGGATGTTGAGATACGGCTGCAGTTTGTTCAGGCTGCTGCTGAGGTGCATCACATGGTGCTGTACTGCCCCCCTCTGTTCAGGGTTGTACTGCATGATGTGGATGTGTGGTGGAAGATTGTGTGTGATTGTGTAACACTGATTGTAGTTGTGAGGTGTGTGGTAGCTGATGGTGATCATGTCTGATCCTTCTGTTCTATTTTCTCTATTCCAGCATCTATCATTAAGAACAGGATGAAGAGTAACAGCACAAAGACTAGCACACAGGAAGTGGTTCTGTAGAAAAACTGTAATGTTCTTATTATTAAAGGCCTGTACTATTGTGTGCTAAATGTATTTGTGTACAAAGGTCTGTAGTATGTCATGTTTGGTATCTATGGAATCCATATTTCATGTGATAATTAATGTATTTTACCTTGCTGTATTTTGATTGTCATTACCTCTGTATTTTATAATAAAATTGTTACTGTTTCTTAAAGGCAGCTACTTACTGGCTCTCTGTCACAGGTTACTAGACGATATCTTCGTAATGTGGTTATATGATGAAACTTCTTTAGAGATCGGATTAACGGAGTGAAGAAAACATTTAGAATAACACACAGTCACAGAATGTTAGAGTGCTCTTTTAATGTAGATTTTATAGAAGCGAATTAGTTATTGATTTAATCAAGCCTTATAGAAATGTTAGGGATCTGTTTATGTAACAAACCATGCTTGTCAGTGTGTTTATTTCACTATTTGTCACTGGTGCCACCGGCTCAACGCTAGGGGTCAGCGTTGAGCTTCTTTTTGCCGGTGGAACCCCTGACAGCTGCTGTCATTGAGCTGTGAGTCAGTAGACAGCTCAATCACGGCTAATAAATCCTCAGCTGCTGCCTTTGGCTATTTAAGGGCCTCACCACTGGCAGTAGCTGTCGGATCATTCGACTTCTGACGCTTCATAAGCCCGATTCTCGCTACGGCGCTTTTCAGAATAAGGAATTGCTGGCAATGCGTGTTTCTGAGACCTCATCCGTCTCCCCCGCTCTTTATAGAGCCTCTGCGCTTTCTGCTTTCTTTCCGATCGCTTTTCTTTCGTTTTATTCATTTCACAGGGATTAGCGGACAATCTGCGCTCGTAAAGGAGCGCATGATTTCGTAGCGCTGTGAAGGTGAGGTAGGAATTCATCGTAGGGCCGTAGGTAGAGTAGACTGAGTTATTATAACGTTCGGTTTATTTCCTTTTCGCTTCCCTCTCTACCTACTCCCACTTCGCGCTTCCTCTGCGCTGCGCGGCCGAGCTGCAGCTCCGCCTTTCTCCACTCCTCGCTCTGTCCGTCTGCAGAGCCGCTGATGCCTCTTTGAGTGTGTGCGTTGTGTTCAGCGGTGACGCAAGCCGGAGGGATTCCCCCGCCTTTCTCTCTTTCTCCCGCTACCCGTTTAAAGCGCACCTGTGACATCTCTCTGTGTGTGTGTGCAGCTCGCACATTCGCTGCCTTTTGCACACACACAGAGTCTCACTTTATCCTTTGTTATTTATTCATTTGCGTTCATTTAATTCAGTTTAATCATTTTATTTCATTTTAGTTCATTCAGAAAAACCGGAGCCTTTGCTCCGCCCCCTTTCCATTCTCTGGCTCGCTCGCGCTGGGTAATGTCAGTGTGTGTGTATGTGAGCTTTCCCTCACACACACACACACACACACACACAGGAGATTGGCTTTTGTTTGGTTATTTCTTTGGTTCACCCTCAGTGGTCTGGTGGTGCGATCGTTTAAACCACTGATCAGTGACGCAGTCGACCTGGGTTCGTTCCCCAGCCACTGAGGTGACTTTATTTCTTTTCTCATTTATTTGTATTTTATTATTTATTGTTTCATTTCTTTGTTTTATTTCAGTTCACTACTACCATCTGGAGCTAACTGCACTTGTGTCCCAAACCCTGTATATTTTTATGGTTCGTCATTTCTGATTTTTCGTTTAAAAGTATGGCGAAAAGTAACACTATTAGGGTCATTTTTGGAAAGATTCGGCTTAAAGTCAGTTTAAAAGAGGTTCATATGAAGATTGACTTTTAGAGGAGTTCTGTTTAGTGCATTTTTACAGGGTGTCTCTTTAAAGCTCATTTTAAAGGTATTATATTTAAAAGCCACTTTAAGAGGGGTAATTATGTATGAATTCTGTTATAGTGAGGTTACATTTAGGATAAATTTTTAGGTGGATAGTTTTAGGGCCAATTGTTGGAGAGATTATACTGTGGGGTCAGTTTTACAGGATTTATATTTTAGTGATTATTTTGGTGGGGAATTTAGGTTCCTTGGGGGTTAAGTTTTAGAGCTACATTTATTTTAGGGTGATTCATAGCGGTTATGTTTTAGAGCCATTTTAGGGGAGGTCATTTTTGAGGCAGTTTTAGAGGGGGTCAAATTTATGGTCATTTTTAGGAAAATTATAATTATGTGTCCTTTAGGGGAGTTCAGGTTTAGGGTGGTTTCTTTCAGGGGAATAGTGATTTAGCTCCACGTTTTTTAGAAAGGTTATATTTAGAAACATTTGTTAGGCAGGTTAAGATTATGACCGTTTAGAGAGGTTATGTTTTAAACTACACTGTAAAAAATGTTACCTTATCTCTACTCAGTAAAATTAAGGCAACAGATTACAAGCAATACTATTAAGTAAATATTACTAGATTTGGTTTTCAGTCAAAATGAATTAATTATAACACTTAAAAATTTGTCATTAAATTGGAGAAAAGTAAATACAATATGAAATAATCAATTTCAAGCCATACATAAATATTGGGTAGATTCTAGAATAGTACTAATAAAATTAAGTTGACTATACAGCACATAATTAGCCATGTTTACTCAAATTTACTCAACTGATTACAAGCAATATTATTAATGAAGTATATTGAAGTGAATTCATGACAAAAGAACCCATCAGGCTCATAGGTTAATAAAAACACTATTTTTAAGTCACTTGACAGTATTAAGTTTCTGTGCTATTGTTACGTGCAAAGGTCTGCACGTAGTGTTTTGTGGCTGCGTCTGTTTTCTGTGTTCCTGTTTTCTCCCTCTGTCCTCATGTGATGGGTGGAGAAGCTGCCACTCTGTGTGATGACTCGCGTCAGCCGACGTATTGGGGAGGCAGTGTGCGAGTGTGGAGGCGGGAGCTATGCTTCAAAAGGAAGCGCGGAAAACGTTCGGGGAAGCGAATTCCGTCTCCGATTGTGGCTTATTGTTGTGGTTCAGTGAGTGCGTTGTTTGTCGCTTGTCTTGGCTTGTTGACTGTTTTAGTGTGGCGTGCTTGTGTGTCCGTTTGTGGCTTACTATACGTTTTCTTGTTATTTTGCGGACACTGTTAATACGTGCACCTTGATTGTTAGTCGCCTACCTTTGGAGGGAGAACAGGTAAGACGTGCGCGCACTTGCATCTGCAGCACGTAGGCTTACTCTGTGTAGACACCCCAGGTAAGGAGCGTGTGCCACCTGCTGTACTTTTGTGAAGGTTTTGTAGAGTAGTCAGTTGGGTTGGGTATATGTAAGTTAGTTAGTCCTGGGTTATTGTGTAGAGAAGGATTAGGCGTTGCTTTTGGTTCTTTTATTTGGCACCGCTGTGTTCTCTCTCCCCGGTAGTGTGAAATTAATAAGAACTGTTTCTTGTGGTTTGTAAATAAAACACTTGTTAACTGAACCACGGTCTTCCTCCTCTCATCCCACCTGCACCAGTTAGTTGTACAGCACCTCCACCACTCCCTTCCCTAAAGGGAGGACAACCTTCATTCCCTAACCATTTCATCTTATGGTTCCTGCCAAGCCTTCTAGATCCGAGCTGTAGGTGGGAACGTAACAAGTGGGGGCTCATCCAGGATAGATCGATCGATAGATCCGAAGGTTGTCAATATTCCCTGGTCTGGGAGTATTATTGCTTTTTTAGAGAGGTTGCTGGTTCTAGCTGGTTGTGCTAAATCTGGTGGTTGAAGATCTGTAGGGATGTCTGGTGTGGATTTACAAACGTTTGTTGCTGAACCAACCTTGGAAGCTTTTGAGAGGTGTCGGAAAGACATGTTATTGGAGATAGCGGCACACTATGGGTTGTCTGTTTCCAGATCTCTCTTGAGGAGAGAGATAAAGGCCAAGGTCCATGAAGGACTGGTTGACCTGGGAGTTTTTGCGCCTGTACTGCTTGCTGATGGTACATGGGTTGGTGAGCCCAGCGGTGGTCTGGAAACTCCAGGGGGTGCCGTGGCACCTGACTCTGAGGTAAGAGCTACTTTCCCTCGCTTTGATTCTATGTCTCCTCCTCTATCTGCAGGGTCTAGAGAAACGGCTTGCATTAAACGGCTTGCATTAAACGGCTTGCACGACTCCAGCTTGAAGCTCAAGAAAAGGGCTTTAGAGCGTGAAAGGGAAAATGAAGTGAGACTAGCGATATGACGAATGGAACTGGAGGTGGAACGGGAAGTAAGGTTATGTGAATTGGAGCTGGAAGCCTTGAGGATTACTTCGCAGGACTCTCGTAAGTCAAGAGACTTTTTCTCTGCGCCTGCATCTTCTCCTCCAAGGTCAGTTCCCTCTGAGAAACCTGTCCCTGTGCCTCGTTCAGTAAGATCCCATACTGCTAGCTCTTCTGCTCTCACGTTTGATGTGAGTAAAAATGTTACCCTTGTTCACATTTTTAGAGAGTCAGAGGTAGACACCTACTGTGGGGTATTTGAGTGCATTGCAATAGCCTTAAGTTGGCCTAAAGATGTCTGGGCTTTGCTTTTGCAATGCAGATTAGTAGGGAAAGCACAAGAAGTGTGCTCCTCTTTACCATTACAGGACAGCTTGCAGTATGATAAAGTCAAAGCGGCCATACTGCATGCTTATGAACTTGTTCCTGAGGCTTACCGGCAGAAATTCCGGAGTCTTAAAAAGTTTTCTGTTCAGACTTTTGTGGAGTTTGCGTGAGAAAAAGAAACGCTGTTTGAGAAGTGGTGTCAAGCCAGCAACGCTACTGATTTACAGTCATTACAACAGCTTATCCTTTTTGAGGAGTTCAAGAATTGTATGCCAGAGCGTGTTGTAGTGTACTTAAATGAAAGGAAAGTTTCTTCAGTAGCAGAGGCGGCAGTTCTAGCGGATGAGTTTGTGCTAACACACAAAACTGTCTACAAACCGGTGAGAGTGGACTCTTCAGAGTTGACAGCTGGTCACTCTAAGTATGGGTCTAGCAAGGAGAAAAACCTGTTCCATCGTTCCTGTTTTTATTGCCACAAACCAGATCATGTTATTTCAAGGTGTCCTGTTCTACAGAAGAAACAGGATAAAACAAAGCAAAGTTCTGGAAAAAGCCAAAGTGTTGCTTTGGTTAGCAATGTTAGTTCTATGGCTTTGGAACCTGCTTGTGATCTGGGGGATAATTTCCCTGATTTTGGATATAAACCGTTTGTCATGTCAGGAACTCTTTCCTTGGCAAATGAGGACCAGAACAAGGTCCCCATTCAAATTCTCCGTGATACCGGTTCAATGCAGTCTTTGTACTTGCAAGGGTTTTGCCCTTCTCTGTGAAATCTTTTTGTGGAACATATGCTATTTGTAAGGGAATTGAAATGAAAGTATGTGACAGCCCATTGCATTTTGTGTACTTGTCTTCTGACTTGGTGACGGAAAAAAGTAAAGTAGCGATATGTAACTCTTTACATTGGATGGTATTACATTCATCCTGGGTAATGACCTGGCTGGAGATAAGGTCTTGCCAGTCTTGGAGGTGACAGAGAATATTAGGGAGTCATCCATGGGGGATGAATTATTCTTTGAATACCCTACAGTTTTTCTGCTTGTGTGGTCACCCGTTCTAAAGCTCATCGGGGAGAAGATGAGCTTGAGCTGTCAGAAACGTTTCTTGTTGAACCTGGTGATCCCAGTTCAACACCTTTGACCTCTTCTGTTGTGTCTTCTGCAGAACCTGCTCAGTGTCAACACTCTGTGGATGTTGTTGTGAAAGAGTTGAAGGTGGGTAGACAACAACTTATTGATGCTCAAAAGGCAGATCCGAGCCTTGAGAAATACTTTTCCTCCGCTTGTAGTCCTGAGGAAGCAGCCAAGAAGTCGGTTGCATTCTTTGTGGATAAGGGAGTGCTGATGAGGAAGTGGTCTCCTTATGATACTGGGGACGTGTGCAGTGTGTTTCAGATTGTGGTTCCATTCCCGTATAGGGAGAATATACTACAAATGCCCCATGGTCTGGACACTTGGGGGTTACAAAAACCTATGCTCGAATCCTGAACCATTTCTTTTGGCCCGCACTTAAAGATGTGGCTAAATTTTGTAATTCATGCCATGTGTGCCAGTCGGTGGGAAAACCTAATCGGGTTATTCCTCCTGCTCCTCTTAGCCCAATTCCAGTAATGGGTGAACCATTTGAGCGTGTACTGGTTGACTGTGTTAGTCCGTTACCTAAGACAAAGATGGGTAATCAATATTTATTGACCATAATGTGTGCGGCTACTCTGTTCCCTGAGGCTATTCCCATGCGAAGAATTACTTTGCCAGTGGTTATTAAAATGTTGATCAAGTTCTTTACTACTTTTGGACTACCAAAGATAGTTCAAACTGATCAAGGAACCAATTTCATGTCCAAGTTATTTAAGCAAGTGATAAACACTGCATGTTATTCATCGGATGTTGAGTCCTTATCCAAAGAGGCAAGGAGCACTTGAAAGATTTCACCAGACCTTGAAATCAATTCTTCGAAAGTATTGCTGGGAGACAGCTAAAGATTGGGATGAAGGCGTACCCTTGGTTTTGTTCGCTATACGCGACACTGTGCCGGAATCTCTGGGATTTAGTCCTGCACAACTAGTGTTTGGACATGCAGTGCGTGGTCCATTAAAGCTCCTGAAGGAGACATTTTTAGCCGAGGATGAGAAACAAAATAACCTGTTAAATTATGTGAGTGAGTTCGCTGGTAAATCTTTGAAAGAAACCCAGAAATGGATGAAGCAACGCTTTGACCAAAAAGCTGTTGACCGGAAGTTCCAGAAGGGAGATCGTGTGATGGTCTTGCTCCCTGTTTTGTACTGAATACAGACGTCTGAAAATGTTATTGCGGATACATTATCCCGCATTGAGAGGTTATTGTGGATATGGTTGACGTTGGTCGCAAAACAAGTTTGCTCTTTAAGGGGGGGCGTGTTACGTGCAAGGGTCTGCACATTGGGTGAATCCCATTTCAGGGGCTGCGTCCTTCGAAGGCTGCATTTGAAGACCGATTGCGTCATAGCGCCGCGCCTAGGCTGTCCCATTCCGAAGGCTCCTTCGTATGTGGCCGACAAATGCGACCTTCTTTTCCCTGAAAACGAAGGATACATCCGATGTATCCTTCGCGACCTACCATATCCCGAGGTGCATTGCGCCTGAGGGGAACTTGGCGGTATCGCAACAATTGGCTGAGGAATATACGTTATTTAAATGTAAGGATTTAAAAGCGCGAATAGGTAAATGTTAAAAAGCAAAAGCGCAACATTTTTTGTTTTGTTTTAGGGAGCAAGGAGCAAACGGAGACCTTTATTAAACTGCTTGAGAGAAATTAAATGCCAGTGAACTGCAGTGAAGCGTTTCCTCCAATAATTGAAAAAACAAAAAAAGCATATAAACTAAACTCCAAATTTCTGGCTGCATTATTATAACGATTATTGCTGTTTTGTGATGCAAACAGGAAATCCAATGCAGAGTAGACCGTCTCATTTCGGTTCGGTCTATGCCGCGGTCTACCCAGCCTTCCAAGCACACACCTTCATAGACCGTGTAGACCGCGTCCTTCGAAGGATGCAGTCCCTGAAATGGGATTCACCCATAGTGTTTTGTGGCTGCGTCTGTTTTCTGTGTTCCTCTTTCCTCCCTCTGTCCTCATGTGATGGGTGGAGAAGCTGCCACTGTGTGATGACTCGCGTCAGCCGACGTATTAAGGAGGCGGTGTGCGAGTGTGGAGGTGCGAGCTATGCTTCAAAAGGAAGCGTGGAAAACGTTCGGGGAAGCGAATTCTGTCTCCGATTGTGGCTTATTGTTGTGGTTCAGTGAGTGCGTTGGTTGTCGCTTGTCTTGGCTTGTTGACTGTTTTAGTGTGGCGTGCTTGTGTGTCCATTTGTGGCTTACTATACGTTTTCTTGTTATTTTGCGGACACTGTTAATACGTGCACCCTGATTGTTAGTCGCCTACCTTTGGAGGGAGAACAGGTAAGACGTGCGCGCACTTGCTTCTGCAGCACGTAGGCTTACTCTGTGTAGACACCCCAGGTAAGGAGCGTGTGCCACCCGCTGTACTTTTGTGAACATATTGTAGAGTAGTCGGTCGGGTTGGGTATATGTTAGTTAGTCCTGGGTTATTGTGTAGAGTAGGATTAGGCGTTGCTTTTGGTTCTTTTATTTGGCCCCGCTGTGTTCTCTCTCCCCGGTAGTGTGAAATTAATAAGAACTGTTTCTTGTACAGTCACGTTTGTGGGCACTAGTGTGGTTTGTAAATAAAACACTTGTTAACTGAACCAAGATCTTCCTCCTCTCATTCCACCTGCACCAGTTAGATGTACAGCACCTCCACCACTCCCTTCCCTAAAGGGAGGACAACCTTCATTCCCTAACCATTTCATGTTATGGTTCCTGCCAAGCCTTCTAGATACGAGCCGTAGGCGGGAACGTAACAGCTATCACTTAAACAAAAAATTGTACAACAATGTTTAAACTAAAAAGACACAACATCTTTTAAATGTATTTTAAACCATTTAAGAAACAACCCAAAAAAGGTTAAAGCCCAAAACAAACAAACAAAAAAAGAACTGTCCAGAGGGGTATTTCAGAAGCAGGTTTAACAATCCTTGAGTTCAAATCTGAACTCTGGGTTGACCGATCCTGAACTGGCCAACTCAGAGTTTTCGGTTTCAGAACGGGGGATAACGGTTAGTTCAGTCAAGTCCGTGTTACTTTAACCCAGAGTAAAGCTCGTGCACAAGGAGATGCAAAGCCCTCATCAATGGAACACCGATAACACGGATCAGCACAGTAAGGGGAGAGAAAAACTGGGCTCAATCCTCGCACTTCAATCCAGTGGCGTTCGAAATAGGTGTGTGTATATAATTTGAGCATATATTTAGGGAAAAAATAATACAGTAGCCAAATTAAGTGAGCTGACGTGGCAAAAAAAAAGAAATGCTGCCCGAGTCAATTGCGTGAGTAATAACTGAAAAAAGGTTTTATTCCAAGTGTTCCACTTATTTTATTTTACGTGTGTGTGCGTACGCATGTTAATATTTATGCAGGTGCAACCCAACAAGCACAAAATGTAGCTACTTATCAGGAACTGAATATAGTTAAAACAAGTGAGGTATATAAACATCATTACATGCAGTCGTGATGTTGTTTAGCTACCCTACATAATTAAATAATACTCAGTGGTTATGTCACATATGTAAGTAGCTAGTGAAATTCCCTAAGAGAAAAAAGTAAATTGCTCAGCCATTCCAACAGTATTTCACATTATCTATTTGAAAGCAACACTTACATGCCTTTATACATATGTCTCCCAATTTGCTCAATGTTGGATGTATTCAAATTTGACCAATAGAAAATGGCTGAGGGCCAAAAAACTGGAGAGGCTGAAGGGATGGCCCTCATTCAAAACACTGGGTGACCTGTTGCTGAATGCATCCCTGGAGGAAGCTCCTCTGACCCAGCCACCCCCCCATATTTGAAAAACTGTGATGCACACTGTTGTAGAAACAAAAGTTCAGTTAGGTACATTGTCTTTTTTAAATTAGAAATATTAGTAAAATTAGTTAAAGTTATAATTGAACTGTCTAGTCTTCTCCATTTTCTACCAGGTACTGTTGGTGTAGTCTGGAGGAGCCGTAACAGAGCTCCATGCAGGTGTAAGTACTTTCAATACTCCACAAAAAATTGTTCATTTGGATTGCAGGAAGGTAATGAGGAAGTCTTGTCAGCTGCCACAGAGAGGGAAGATACAGAGAGGCCTACTAAGGTTTACACCTTGAAAATCACATCTAACCATTGATCATACAGAGTGCTGCTGGAAATTACATGGGGAAGAAGGTCCATCCACTTCCACAGCACAATGTACCTCAGTAAGATGTTGGTCAGAATTGGCCCATGACTTAGACCTAGCACTGTGATATTCAATGTCATTTTTTGTGTTTCCTGTAGTTCCCCCTAAAAGGTGTATTTTAGAAAAACAAACTGAACAATTTAATTTAGAAATGGGTCACAGAAGGCTGCATATATAAAAGACAATAATGGAAATACAACTTCTTGAACATTAAAGGTGGAAGAGGTGCCCATAGGTGGAATGATTTTACTTGTTTGTAGAACAGCTTATTAACCTCTGTACTGCATTGTACTTGCAGGAAATAAGAGAAGACTTCATAAAAAGACAGGCATATTGTTTTTATTTGACACTGGGGGAGGTGATAGGCTAATCAGTAATGATGGTAGCAGATTGTGTCTCTCTGCTCTTCCATCTCATACATCAGCAATATGGTCAGGATTTACATCAGGATCTGGATGAGTGGGACTTTGTCTGATCACCAGTCATTGAGATCCCCAATGCTCGTCTCTATCCTGGCTCATGTCCTGCAGTGAGCCAAGTTATAACATTGCCGTGGGCCAGGCTTAGGATCAGCGCAAGGGGTCAGCAAATATGGCTGGCAGGGGTACCTTCTGTCTGTAATCATCAAACTCTCCTATGATAGATAATACAAGGATTACAGTTTAAAATTATCAGTGGCAAATAGAATTAAATATTGATTATGAAAGGATATGGTTATATGTACTGTATATACAGTCATATGAAAAAGTTTGGGCACCCCTGATAATTTTCATGATTTTTCTTTATAAATCATTGGTTGTCCAGCTCAGCAGTTTCAGGTAAATATATCATATAGCAGATGAACACCGTGATATTTCAGAAGTGAAATTAAGTTTATAGGTTTTACAGAAAGTGTGCAGTAATTATTCAAACAAAATTAGGCAGGTGCATAAATTTTGGCACCCTTGTCATTTGAATACCTTTAGCACTAAATATTGGAACACAAAATTTGTTTTGTAAGCTCATTGACCCTTGATCTACATACACAAGTGAATCCAACTATGAGAAAGTGTTAAGGTGGCCAATTGGAAGTTTTTCTCCTCTTTGCATCTTCTCTGAAGAGTGGCAACATGGGAGCCTCAGAACAACTCTCAAATGGCCTGAAAACAAGGTTGTTCAACATCATGGTTCAGGGCAAGGGAAAAGCTCTCTCAGAGATTTCAGCTGTCAGTTTTTCCACTGTGAGGAACATAGTGAGGCAATGGAGACCACAGGCACAGTTTCTAGTTAAGGAACTCCCGAAGTGGCAGACCAAGAAAAATCTCAGATGGGCAGAGGCGAAGGATGGTGAGAACAGTCATAGTCAAGCCACAGACCACCTCCAAAGACCTACAACCTCATCTTGCTGCAGATGGTGTCCACTGTTCATCGTTCAACTATACAGCGCACTTTGCCACAAGGAGAGGCTGTATGGGAGAGTACTGCAGAAGAAGCCTTTTCTGCAGAGACACGCCACACAAACAGAGTCACTTGAGGTGTGCTAACAGCACATTTGGACAATCCAGCTTCATTTTGGAATAAAGTGCTGTGTACTGATGAAACTAAAATTGAGTTATTTGGACATAACAGGAGCGGAAAAAAGAACACAGCATCCCAAGACAAAACACTTGCTACCCACAGTAAAATTTGGTGGCGGTTCCATCATGCTGTGGGACTGTGTGGCCAGTGCAGGTACTAGGAATCTTGTTAAAGTTGAGGGTCGCATGGATTCCAGTTAATATCTCCAGATTCTTGAGAACAATGTTCAAGAATCAGTGACAAAGTTGCACCGAGGCCAACGACCCCAAACCCTGCTCAAAATCTACTAAAGCATTCATGCAGAGGAACCAGTACAACGTTCTGGAATGGCCATCTCAGTCCCCAGACATGAATATTACTGAAAATGTGGGCTGTCCATTCTCGGAAACCATCAAACCTGACTGAACTGGAGATGTTTCTAAAGAAGAATGGTCGAAAGCACCTTCAACCAGAATCCAGACTGGAAGCTGTAGGAAGCGTTTAGCGGCTGTTATTTCTACAAAAGGAGGATCTTCTAAATATTGATGTCATTTTTCTGTTGGGGTGCCCTAATTTATGCATCTGCCTAATTTTGTTTGAATAATTACTGCACACTTTCTGTAAATCCTATAAACTTCATTTCACTTCTCAAATATCACTGTGTTCATCTGCTATATGATATATTTAACTCAAGTTGCTGATCTGAACAACCAATGATTTATAAACTAAAATCATGAAAATTATCAGGGTGCCCAAACTTTTTCATACGACTGTATTCATCATGGGCAAATCTAGCACTCACTGGACACTCATGAAAACTTTACAAGTCATGCACAGACCCAGGCCAGTTTTGCTTCCATGTTGCTGATGATGTGGGCTGTATCACATATGATCTTCACACTGCAGAACAGTAATTAACTGCAGTGGCTGTGTATTGTGATTTGTATTTCATTTGTAATGCAAAGTTGCTATTATTTAGGTCTACCTGCACATTAACTTTGTGGGAAAACGTCCTATTCACTTAATCTCCTTCATTTAGCAAAGAGTGGCATCTATGCAGCCAATCACGCTTGGAAACCCTAAAATCATATTACTATTAAAATCATATTAACTGATTCAAGTCTCAAAGCTTCATACTACATAAATTACTTGTTCCTTAGACTGATACCTGAAATTCTGTGGGACTCTTCTTTGATCAGGTTTGTTGCTCTGTGACTTGATAACACCACAAAGGTTTATAGTAACCGTTTTAATGCAAGAGCCACATTTCTGACAGTGCGACAAGACGGCTGCTTCAGAATATGCTCAGCATCACTGATTTTGTATAGAAAACTCCCCTTTGGCAAAAACCTGAAGCGCAACACAAAGAATTTGCTCCGAACTCAGGGCGTGTCCACAGAGGGTCATATGAGCGATCGAGAGTGGAGAAGATTGTTAATAGAAATGATCGACTTTGCTGAGAAACGCTAAGACTTCTCTAAACCAGAATGCATAAAAAAAGTCAAGCAGTAATGAATCTTGCCACAGCTAAATACTGAATGGCTATTGTATGCAAACCTTCTTAAAACAACAGTCATGTTTCAGGCCAGCAATTTCCTCTTGGAACTGGACTTTGTTTGAAAGTTTCAAAGCATCAATCTCCAAAAAAAGTTTCTGGAATACCTGGAAGGTGTGTTTCAGCTGGCTGGGATAACAGTTTTAGTGCAAACGTCAAGCCAAAGAGGACAGCACCAGCCATGGCCGTATCTTTCAGCCCTGTGATGACCTGCAGCCCCTCAATAATAATTATAATGGCCTTTGGACTGTCACCTGCAGAAGCTTCCACATTCCTCATAACAACAACTGCCATTAAGAGCTGATCTTCTTCTAAACCTTCAGGGTCCTGCAGCATCAAACACAAAGTTATTACAGTAAGAGAAATGACTAAATTTATTTGGCACTGCAGACACTAAATAGGCAATATTATTACAGGAATCATGTGTGAGACAAATAAATATATCAAATCTGACCAAGGAACTAAGCCAAGCACTGTTATTCCCTTTATATTATAACTATATTATAACTATATATTTAACTATTTTGGCCATCACATACTGTCATGGCCAAAAACACTGACACTCCTGCACTTCTTTCAGAAAAGTAACACTTCTCCCAGAAATGTGTTGCAGTTACAAAAGCTCTGGTATTCACACATGTATTTTTTTTGTTAAACTGATTTCTTTGTTTGTTTATTTAACGTTGCATCAGCATAACCTGCAGCTTAAAAGAGAGAATTAAAGCTAATTAAATTCAACAGCTTGCAGACATAAATGGTAGCAGAGGTTTCTTTGAAGCCACAAGGACCATATATGGGCCGTCAACAAGCGGACAAGTACCACTGCGGCGCAGAAGTTCTACTGAAGACCAAAGCAGAAATTAATATGCTTTCCGTTATACTTTCCCCCTCCCTCTCTCCTCCTCCCCACCTGCCCTCTTATCCCCCCCTCTCCTTGTCCCACCCCTCGCCTCCCTCCTCCCCCCACCTGCTTCTTCGTTCAACCTTCATCTTTCCGCACTCTTCCTTCTCTTTCACCTCCTGTCCCGCCCCCAGCCCAGCCCGCCCACCCCCGCCCGCCGTTCAACGTCCCCTCCCATCCACGCCACTCACCACTCCTACCTGCAACGCCACTCCCCACCCTTCTTTCTTCCTTCCCCTCCCCTCCTTACACTATTCCCCCCATTCTCCCCACTCACACTCCCCTTACCCCTCCCATTACCCGCTCGCTCTTCCCCTTCAATCTGTCCTTTCTTTGTGCCCCCTCTCCGTTTTCCCCTCTCCATCTTCCGCTCCGTCTCCCCCTCCCGCTTCTTCCCCTCCGCCTGCCTTCTTTACCCTCCTTCCCCTCCTTCAGCCCATCCCCACTAGACACTTCCCTTCTCATTTTTCTTCCCTCCCCCCCCTCCGCCCCCCCCCACCTCCCACTTCCCCCTACGAACCCCCCCCCCCCCCTTCATTTTCCTCCAATACCCCCTGTTACTTCCCATCCTCAACTACTTCCCCACCCGCCTCAATCCTTCCTCTCTCTCCCGACATACCCTTCCACACCACCCTCCCCCACCTCCCCCTCTTTATTCCATCCTCATTCTATTTACCCTTCTCCCCCTCTATTCCCCTAACCTCTCCCTCCCCCACCTTCCCTCTCCCTCATCTCACCCCTCCCCCCTCCCTCCATTTCCTCGAATATCTCCTCATAACCCAAAACTCCCCCTTCCCCGGTGGAAGCAACATTTCGAAGACTTTTAAACTGCCACCCATGATGTAGACGAAGGGACGTGATCTTTTTGTCACAAGGGTGTATGGGGCTGACAGATTTCATGATCATCGTGTTCTTAAGTGCAAAGCAGAACATAGTCCAGTTCAGCGTCAGGGAGGAGCTGAGTGAGTGTGTAAAAGACAGAAACACTTGGCCATTATATTGGTTTTATTGTATCAGGTGATGTTGGCTTTATACATATCCATATACTGTATGTAAATAATGAGTTAGTCCACTAACCTAAACTCCGGATACAGACAGGATATTTTCTTTATGCAAATCTTCATATACTATACTTAACTAAAATAACATTAACGTATCAGTTTCAAAGGTATCTGTTCACTGTCACATTGTACAGCTGGACAACAGAAATAACAAAGAATGCTAATTAGAAGTGGTGTCCACAAACTTTTGGCCATTTACAAATTAAGCACTGATTATAAACAACGTACAGCACACACACATTTTCCCTTGGGCTCCACAACACTAACTACCTATTGATATTTCATATTCTGTCTACAGACCCTACAGTACCTTCACCTGCAGCTCCTTTTGTTGATGTGATTCTACCAGTATCAGTACCAGTATGTCATAAGGGTCCTATTCGCTTTGACATCATGGAGACGACATCAGCAACTACCTGGAAAAACTACATAACCCTGCATTCACAAACTTCACTTCATTAAAGAATGGCAACTAACCCAAAAGTAATAGTCCTGTTTTGAGAATGTCTTGAATACAGAGTAGGTATAAGCGATATATCTGTGTAGGTGCTATGTAACATATGATTAGGCCAAGCAGCTGTGCAATACAAGTTACAATATCAAACACTTTTCATACAAACCCCATCTCTTGGGACATGTTGTAAAATGCAATAAAATCAGGTATCTGTGATTTGTTATTTCTCTTGACCCTTTAACAGTACAAAGAACTTACTTTTAATGTTTTCACTAACCAACATATTTGCATGGTGTAAATGTAGACTCTATGTAGCGTATCCGTGGATTCAATATGTGCGGTTTCAGCTAAAAAATATGGGATGGAAAAATTCCAGAAAACAAAAATTCAAAAGATTAAAATTGCATGTGGTCCTGTGGCGAAATCTCATGTCATCTTCACATTCCACCACATCCCAAAGCTGCTCCATTGGACTGAGATCTTGTGACTGTGAAGGCCGTTTGACTACAGTGAACTCATAGTCATTTTCAAGAAACCTGTTTGAGATTATTTATGCTTTGTGATATGGTGCGTTATCCTGCTGGAAGTAGCCATGAGAAGATGACTTTGGTAATATTCAAGTAACTCAAGCCAAGTCCCTGCTACAAGTCAAGCAAATCTACAGTCAAGTCATACGAAATTATGATGTTCCAACTCCAGTTTCCACAATTAAATCAGCCAAAAGACAGTGGTCATAAAGAGTTATTATCTTAAACTAAACATCCTCCTTTCTGCTACTGTCTGTCAAACCAAAACGTTACTTAAAAGACACAGTTCTGTACCTTTCTTTGTGTTTTTGTAGTGACAGATGAAGTGGGATGTCATGGTGGTCATGTCGCTGATTTTTGTTCTCTTTTAACTAATTTCATTGACAACGTAATTCCTGAATTCAAACTTCACTATTTTTGGAATATTTTTGTCTTTGTGGGTTTCCCACATTCTGAATGCATGCATGCGTTGAAACAGAAGTCACTCAGTCAGTCATGATTCAATAAAAAAATCCCTAACAATAATACCTAATAATACCTTCTCAATACCTAAGAAATGCAAATATTTAATAAAAATGTAACACATTTCGAGCCATGTGTCTCGATACTAAGTCAAGTCTCAAGTCATGAATACCAAGTCAGTGTCTTAGTCATCAGTCTTAAATACTTAAATTTGACTCAAGTCATGTGACTCAAGTCCCCTAACTCTAATAGCAGCCACTTATCATTAGACACATCTTTTGTTTTTTATTTTTTTATTTTTTTATTTTTTTTATATTTTCAAGAAAACCTTCTGCAAGACGATGTGAGTGTCTGCAGGACAAGAAGAGACAGAGACAGATGCAGCTGTTCCTGCAAACCCCAGTACTGATCTACAATCCATGTGCTAGATGTCATACACTCTGCATACATTCTCCCTGGCTAACCTGGAGTTAGGTTGGTAGTTCTGAACACCACTTGTGCTGAAGGATCTGCTGAATGGTGGGTCGCTCATTAGGGTCTTTGTGCAGGCACCTATCAGATGTTGGCAGGCTGAGTGTGTGGGGGCACATCTTGTTACTAACCTCACCTGTCTCTACTGTATGTGTATACATTTCCTACGGTGGTGCTTCTGCATTCTTACCTTCGGAGACACCTTGCCTGAAGTCAATGTTCCCATCAACAATCTCCTCCATTGTCTTAAAGGGTAGCTCTGCAGAGACCAGGTCATAGAGAAGTATCCCAAACTCCAGATGGTAGCAGGGAGGCCCTGAGTCTGACCCTCAAGGATCCTCTCAGGAGGAACGTATAATTCGGTGCCTGACAAAAATTCATCCATTAGGAACATGGTGAAAACCTTTCCACTGCATTTTCTCTGAGATGTGAATATACCTCTAAATCCCTTGTATGGGCTGTCCTTCAGCAGATCTCCACATCCAAAGTCAATCAACTTGATGTCCAGTGTGTCAGGATTGATGAGGATGTTTTCTAGCTTGATGTCTCTGTGAAACACACCACGCTCATGGCAATGATGCACTGCCAAACTCACCTGCAGCAAGATGATCTGAGCCAGAAATTCGGGCTGTGGGCTGTTCTGACAGAACCCTAAGAGGTCCAAGCAGGGATCCGGTCTCTCTAGGATTAAGATGTAGCATGTGGACATCTAGATTCAATCCAGCAGCTCCAGGACTTCCATGCAGCGAGGCGACTTAGACGCGAGCTGCATTAACGCTACCTCTAGAGGGAGCTTGTGAGTCTCAGTAGGCTAATAATTCAACAGACAGAGATTGGTCCTGACTCTGGTTCAGCACTCTGATATACATTATAAACTCCAGGTAATGAAATCTCACTTACAATGGCGAGAAACTGGACTTGATGGATTCTTGGCCACATACTTAATTGTGACCTAAGAAGAAATCAGCACATTAGGTAATTCACCTTCCAGAATTTCAATACTGAGAAAATGTCACATTGATATTGGATCCACCCAAGGCTATATAAGTATATAATAATAATATATATTATAATATAAGCAGAATATAACAATGGCTATCCAGTTTTGTTATTAAACAGGAAAACATAATACCTTTTCAATCTGCTCTCATTTAAAAAATATCCTAAACTGTACTAAGTAACGCAAGTGGGTGAAATGCACACGTGCAATCTTAAATTCTGATTATTCTAAATATTTTCATTGATAGGATATTAAAGAAGGGCAGTAAAAAGTTCAGTTTACAATTAACGTTACCTCAGACACATTGGACTCACCTTATCCCGAGACCAAGACTCACACATCTTGGCAGCTGGTATCAAAACAGCCATTGTCTTTGAGGTTGTTAATGGTTCCTACTGCAGAAATAGAGAGTTTTTCCCCTCTCCAAACATAAACTTTCCTTTTAAACCAAAAAGTTCTATTTTGTTCTCATCCGTCCACAAAACATTCTTCCAATAGCCTTCTGGCTGGTCCACGTGATCTTTAGCAAACTGCAGCCGAGCAGCAATGTGCTTTTTGGAGAGCAGTGGCTTTCTCCTTGTAACCAAGCCATGCACACAATTGTTGTTCAGTGTTTTTCTGATGGTGGACTCATGAAACATTAACATTAGCCAATGTGAGAGAGGCCTTCAGTTGTTTAGAAGTTACCATTGTGACCTCGCCAACTATTACACACCTTGCTCTTGGAGTGATCTTTGTTGGTCGACCACTCCTGAGGAGGGTAACAATGGTCTTGAATTTCCTCCATTTGTACACAATCTGTCTGACTGTGGATTGGTGGAGTCCAAACTCTTTAGAGATGGTTTTGTAACCTTTTCCAGCCTGATCAGCATCAACAACTCTTTTTCTGAGCTCCTCAGAAATCTCCTTTGTTCGTGCCATGATACACATCCACAAACGTGTTGTGAAGAGCAGACTTTGGTAGATCCCTGTTCTTTAAAATAAAACAGGGTGCCCCACTCACACCTGATTGTCGTCCCAGTGATTGAAAACACCCGACTCTAATTTCACATTCACATTAATGGCTAATCCTAGAGGTTTACATACTTTTGCCACTTACTAATATGTAATATTGGATCATTTTCTTCAATAAATAAATGACCAAGTATAATATTTTTGTCTCATTTGTTTAACTGGGTTTTCTTTATCTACTTTTAGGACTTGTGGAGAAATCTGTTTTAGGTCATACTTACGCAGAAATATAGACAATTCTAAAAGGTTCACAAACTTTTAAGCACCACTGTATGCCATCTGTCTACATATTTTCCTTATGTAGACAACTGTTATATTTTAAGGAGTTCCTTCACTTGAACGGCTTTTACTTTTTCAACTTTTTAATTCAAAGTTTGTTGGCCTCATTTCCAAAAAGAAAACTGTTTAAAGCTTGGTAAATATGAATGCTGACCTTATCAACTCTTATAGCCTAAGACAAGTGTGAGGCTACTGTAAGTTTAAGAAAACATTTCAGGATGCAGTAAAATAATAATTTGAAAATAATAATTTTTCTGAGCTTTTTTCTTAAGAATTAAATCTTAAGGCACTTTAGTGAAGCTGGTCTCTGGTATGACCTTTCCTGACATCATCCAGTCTTTCCTAGCTTTTGTGATTTGTCTCACTTTTTCACTCAGACACTTCCACTCCTGAAGATCTACCTCAAACACTATAAACTCTTTCAGTTAATCAAAACCTGTTTTCATTTTCCTAACTCTTATTCACAGCATGCCACACTGAACCAAGATACTTACCAAGAACTGAAATCTGTTCTTGAGCATGCAGTAGAGATGTACCTGTATCTCCATGTTCAAACAGCGACAAATCCTTCTGAATACAAACCACTAAAAAATAAATGTGTTAATTCTGTTCATTTCACAGAACAAAACAATCTATAATGCAGCCAAAGTGCCCAGTAATGAGCACAAATAGCAGGGAGCATCACATGATGCTTATACAGAACTAAAGCGATAAAAAAACTCGATTAACATGAACATGACTCTTTAACAAACCTACCAGCAATGCTAATTAACTGGTGCATACCTAATGCTAATTTCCCTTTTGCTCACTGCTACATACATTTTTTTTTCTTCACCGTTTTTAAGCTTATCCTGCTCAGGGTCACAGAGGCTCTGGTGCCTATCGTCAGGACGGATGCCAGTTCATCATAGGGCTGTCCAAGCATGAGTGTTGCTGTGCTTGAGTATGATCCAACCTCACCTCCCTCAATCACACCCATTTGCGACTGCAAGCGAAGCCTGAACTGCACAGAAGGCACCACCAAGACTCGACCTGATCTAATGCATTGTTATGTACTGCTGGGGCACTCGAGCCTCATGGTAGGAACGATTTACAAAAAGATACAGACAAACATTTCTGGACACTCAAAATTATATGCAAAACATGGGTATTAGTATGGAGTTTGCCCTCCACATTTGCTGCTCCAACAGCCTTTGTTCTTCCAAGCGGGCTTTCAACTGGATTTTGGAATATGACTGTGAGGCTAGCTCCTAATAGACAATAAGCCCTGGCTCACTTTTGGCATTTCACTGCATTTTCAAAACATCTCATTGATTTGAGATCAAGGTTCTGTGCAAGCCAGTCAAGTTCTCAATCACAGTTGGGAAACCAATTCTCTATGGAAAGCTGCTGAACTGACTTGTTGGAAGCAGAAACTTATAAATGTATCTTATTGAGTGATTTTACTGTCACTGTGTGTCTATGGAGAATCCAGGAATGTAGCTTTACATTATGAATAGGTTACAAGTGAGTGTAGCTGAAATGGCAGAGCTCAATAATTAGAAGTGTCCAGAAACATTTGCCTATAGTTTATCTACTGTTAGTTTAAAATGCTTAGTCTCTTTTAGCTTAAATGGCCTTAGATGACATTAATCAACAGACGACTAGCTGTGCAAAAATACTTTAAAATCTATGATCAACCTTCCATGCATTCTAAAAGTCATGAATAAACACCACAGTTGATTATATACACAATAACTGCATCATCAGAATCAGTGCAGTCAGGTGCAGAGCAACTGAAAACAGAAATGTAAACCGACTAAAGTAAACCAATGTAAACCAACTAAACCAACTAAACACCGAAATTAAATACTGTACAACAGACAGCCTAGGTCAAACCATAATTCCCTATGGAGCAGACTGAATGGTGCATAGCTGGGTAGATTGGATTTGTTTGTTTATTTAATGTCGCATCAGCATCAATGGTCAATCCTGATAAGAGCAAGAACACGTCTATATTAATGAGACACATTCAGACTGACGCAATTTGGAGTGACTGTGACTGTGGTAGCCTAGTGGTTAAGCGACTGAGCAAAGCGCTTAGCCCACAGTTGCTTGGATTGTACAGTGGTGCTTGAAAGTTTGTGAACCCTATATAATGTTCTATATTTCTGCATAAATATGACCTAAAACTGTTAGAGGGTCTATTGTTCGACGGTAGAGGGCGGCGTCGGACGACTTTTCTTCAGTAGACTTCCTGTAGCGCTGGGAAGCGTGAGGTAAATTGCCAGGGAAGTAGATCTAGCGTAGGGATAGCATTTTGCACGTTTCTTTTATTCCGGCGCGTTCCAGCTTCAGACGTGCCTCTGTGCTGGGTGACGTCAGTTCCCCCTCCCTTCGCTCTCCCTTCGGCACGAGCCGAAGCTCTTGTGTGTGTGCGTGTGTGGACTTTCCCTCACACACACGGGAGCCTGTTTTTGTAGTGCGGTTTTGGACCGCTGAGTGAGATCAGCAGATTCGCCGATCTTTGTCTTTCACTCAGAAGCTCAATTTGTCTTTGTTGTTTGTTCATTTGTATTTTGTTTATTATTGTTTAATTTCTTAAGTTTGTTTCAGTTCGCTACTGCCACTTGGAGCTAGCTGCATTTGGGTCCCAACCCTTACATTTTACTTTACACGTTCGTCATTTTCCTTTACTTTTTTAAAAGTATTGCGAATCATAACAGAATGAAGCAACCAGCATGGGACCCAACGTTAGCTCATGGGACTTCCACTTGGGAAGTCCCTACTCGCTTAAAGCGGCGCTCTTTTTTTGGGGGGTCTCGTTTAGCTCTGGGGGGGCCCTTTGAGTGGCCGTGGTGTGCCGGTTACTCACCTTTGGCCACCTGATCCCCCAGAGCAGCCCAATTCCCGCCACCACAAGCATCAGCGTTCCGCTCAAGGCAAGCCTGTACTCCAGGCTCCCACAGTATATTTGGTGTCTGAGGCTGACCACGCTGAAGCTCCCGACCCTCCCAGGTTGGTTAACTCCTCCACAGTCGGAATTCCACAACGTAATTGGCTCCGTGTGTTTAGTGTTACACAGGGGAGCCGACCCGTGGGCGAATACGTAGAGGAATTTTCTTGTGCAGCCAGTGAGAGCTGTTTTGACGACGTGCTGCTCATGGCCTTCTTCATGCAGGGCCTGGACTTCTGGCTGGAGGTAAAGTTTTGACCATATCTCCCTGCCACCTCCCTGGCTGCTCTGTGCGACCTGGCCATTCGCACCGAGGCGGCGGTTCGATCCAGGAAGGTTGAGGCAGCGCCTTTATTCCAAACACCACCTTTGATAGTGCCATCTATTTCCGTATGTGACCCAGCCATGCTCATCTCCTCCATGCCTGATCATGTCGCACTTGCCAGTTCTAAAGCTGAGCATTTAGCGTCCTATAGCTTTGAGCTTGAGCAATTACGCTCAGTAAAGGAGCACTTAGCGCCGCCAAGCCCTGTACTAGAGCTCAACGCACCTGTAAGCCCCGCATCTGAGCAGGAAAGCTCCATGCCTGGGTATTTAGCGCCACCTAGCCCCGTTCATGAGCATGCTGCACTTGTAAGCTCAGAAAATGAGCGTTTGCCCCCTAGCTCTGAACCTGGGCTCAACGTGCTTGTATGCTCCGCACCTGGGCTGTCTGAGCCCGTGCTTGAGCACTTGGCGCCCCCTGGCTCTGTACCTGGGTTCGCCACGCCCGTAAGCCCTGTTCATGAGCATGCCACGCTCCTAAGCTCAGAAAATGAGCGTTTGGCACCCACTAGTTCTGAACCTGGGTTCAACGCGTTTGTATGCTCTGCACCTGGGCTGTCTGACCCCGTGCTTGAGCATTTGGCGCCCCCTAGCCCTGTATCTGGGCTCGTCGCGGCCGTTAACCCCGTGTCCGAGCAATTAAGCACCACGGCAGAGCAGTTAGCACTGCCTGGCCTCGTACAGGAGCTCATCACGCCTTTAAGTCCCGCATCTGAGCAAGTCGCGCTCATGAGTGTGGCGCGCTCATAAGCTTCGAAATTGAGCTTTCAGCACCCCCTAGCTCTGAACCTGGGATCGCCTTGCTTGTAAGTGCCGCACCTGGGCTGTCTGACTATGCTTGAGCATTTGGCGCCCCCTAGCCCTGTACCTGGGCTCATTGCGGCCGTTAACCCCATGTCCGAGCAACTAAGCTCCACGTTAGAGCATTTAGCGCCGCCTAGCCTCATACAGCAGCTCACTGCGCCTGCAAGTCCGATTCCCGCACCGGGATTGTTGGTCCCGTTCCCTGCCCCATGGTCACCAAGACCGATTCCTGCGCCGCGATCGTCGGTCCCGATCCTCGCGCCACGGTCAATTAGACCGATTCCTGCGCCACGATCTTCGGCCCCGATCCCCGCGCCCCAGCTGTCCAGACCGATTCCTGCGCTGCGATCGTTGGTCTCGATCCCCACGCCACGGTCACCAAGACCGACCCCTGCACCACCTTGTCACTGAAGTTCCTTGGCATCTGTGTGGTTAGACAGGTCTTTAGCGCCGGCCTTTTTCGTCGGCGTAGTGGGGTCGGATCTGGTCCCTGATCTGCCAGGGTCGAGCTCCGCCTCTGGGCCCTCGACCCCTGAGATGCTGGGCCCCGCCTCTGAGCCGGTGAGCTTCGCTCCTCAGCCACCAGCGCTCAGTTTTGCTCTTAAGCCAGTCAGGTTTGTTTTCCTTTCGATTTATTATTTTGTTAGGGACAAAGGATGGACTGGTCTCACCAAGGAGGTCAGTTCCCGTAGCGCTGGGCAGCGTGAGGTAAAGATTGGCAGGGAAGTAGATTTAGCGTAGGGAGAACATTTTCCGCGTTTCTTTTATTCCCTTGCTTCCTCCTTCCTCGTACGCTTGTCACTCTTTTGCGCCTGCGCGTTCCGGCTTTAGACGTGCCTCTGTGCTGGGTGACGTCAGTCCCCCCTCCCTTTGCTCTCCCTTCGGCGCGAGCCAAAGCTCTTGTGTGTGTGCATGTGTCGGCTTTCCTTCACACACATGGGAGCCTGTTTTTGTAGCTTGGTTCTGGATCGCTGAGTGAGATCGGCAGTTTCACAGATCTTTGTTTTTCACTCAGAGGCTCAGTTTGTCTTTGTTGTTTGTTCATTTGTATTTTGTTTGTTATTGTTTAATTTCTTAAGTTTGTTTCAGTTCGCTACTGCCACCTGGAGCTAGCTGCATTTGGGTTCCAACCCTTACATTTTACTTTACATGGTATGTATGGCGAACCGTAACAAAAACATCATCAGATTTTCACACAAGTCCTAAAAGTAGAAAAAGAGAACCCAGTTAAACAAATGAGACAAAAATATTATACTTGGTCATTTAATTATTGAGAAAAATGATCCAATATTACATATTATTAAGTGGCAAAAGTATTTGAACCTTTGGTTTCAGTATCTGGTATGAACCCAATGTGCAGCAATAACTGCAACTAAACGTTTCATGTAACTGTTGATCAGTCCTGCACACCGGCTTGGAGGAATTTTAGCCCATTCCTCTCTACAGAACAGCTTCAGGTCTGGGATGTTGGTGGGTTTCCTTACATTAACTGCTCACTTCAGGTCTTTCCACAGCATTTCGATTGGATTAAGTTCAGGACTTTGACTTGGTCATTCCAAAACATTAACTTTATTCTTTTTTAACCATTCCTTGGTTGAACGGTTTGTGTGCTTAGGGTCGTTGTCTTGCTGCAATGACCCACCTTCTCTTGAGATTCAGTTCATGGACAGATGTTCTGACATTGTCCTTTAGAATTTTCTGATATGATTCAGAATTCATTGTTCCATCAATGATGGCTAGCTGTCCTGGCCCAGATACAGCAAACAGGCCCAAACCATGACACTACCACCACCATGTTTCACAGATGGGATTAGGTTCTTATGCTGGAATATGGTACTTTCCTTTCTCCACATAACGCTTTTCTTTTAAACCGAAAAGTTTTTTTTTGGTCTCGTTCGTCAACAAAACATTCTTACAATAGCCTTCTGGCTCGTCCATGTGATCTTTAGCAAACTGCAGACGAGCAGCAATGTGCTTTTTGGAGAGCAGTGGCTCTCTCCTTAAAACCCTGCCATGCACACCATTGTTGTTCAGTGTTCTTCTGAGGGTGGACTCATGAACATTAACATTAGATAATGTGAGAGCGGCCTTCAGTTGCTTAGAAGTTATCCTGGGGTCCTTTGTGACCTCGCCAACTATTACACACCTTGCTTTTGGAGTGATCTTTGTTGGTTGACCACTCCTGGGGAGGGTAACAATGGTCTTCAATTTCCTCCATTTGTACACAATCTGTCTGACTGTGGATTGGTGGAGTCCAAACTCTTTAGAGATGGTTTTGTAACCTTTTCCAAGATGATGTGCATCAACAGCTCTTTTTCTGAAGTCCTCAGAAATCTCCTTTATTCGTGCCATGATACACTTCCACAAACGTGTTGTGAAGAGCAGACTTTTATAGATCCCTGTTCTTTAAATAAAACAGGGTGCCCACTCACACGTGATTGTCATCCCATTGATTGAAAACACCTGACTCTAATTTCTCCTTCAAATTCACTGCTAATCCTAGAGGTTCACATACTTTTGCCACTCACTATTATGAAATATTGGATAATTTTTCTCAATAAATAAATGGCCATGTATAATATTTTTGTCTCATTTGTTTAACCAGGTTCTCTTTATCTACTTTTAGAAATTGTGTGAAATTGTTATGATGTTTTATTTCATATTTATGCAGAAATATAGAACATTCTAAAGGATTCACAAACTTTCAAGCACCACTGTAAGATTGTATCAATTGTAAGTTGCTCTGGATAAGAGCATCTGCTAAATGATGTAAATGTAACCAAATGCATGTATTTGGAACGGGAGGAAACCGAAGTACCTGGAGTAAAACTACGTGGACACGGGGAGTGCCAGGTCAGGATTGCACTGGGGATCTTAGTGACCGCACTAACAACTTGTGTCACTGTGCTGCCATATGGGACAATAAGCATGAGCTTTGCAGATATCTACTTATCTTGAATCCAACACTCCTGAAATTATTCATTCATTCATACATTCTCATACCTGCTTCATCCAATGTACGCTCTCTGGGTGCTGGGGCCTAACCGTCTGGATCTGTGCAGCCTCTATTCTACCGCGCCACTCCTCCTGACATCATTTAGTTACTTAGCAATTTCTCTAAACACTAAAATATGGATTAGGAAATCTAATATAACACAAGAACACAGATTCTCACAACTATTTATGAAAGAGAAATGTCGTAATGTTTATAGGTGTATTGAGGTATGTTTAATGTTATACAGTATATGAAATGTTACCAATAAATGCAACTAATGATTGATAAAGTAGGTCCTAGATCTTCATATAAGATATACTCTAAAATGTCCTGAAAGTCATAATCCTTGAACTGGAATTAGAGGAAGTTGGTCTTCAGCTGGATGCTGGGGGTCTGGTTCTTGCTGAGCACCTGGGTGGGCAAAGCCTTGGCACTTGCACTGTCCTGGTTGCCCTTGATAGCTGTCTTGAGTCGGGCCTTCATGTGTGGCGCTGAGGCCATGAAGGCTTTAAAAACAGCCGGATACTGAGGGACGAGGAGCATCAGGTCTTGCAGAGAGGAATCGTGCAGGAGGCGCGAGGCTTCAGGAGCCGAGGCCAGAGTGTTCTCATCCAGCAGGAAGGAGTTCAGGATAGGCAAGAGGACAGACACCAGCTGGGCCCCTGCCGCACAAGACCACCACCAATATTCATTCAGATCACAACATCACATTATAGAAGTATGGACTTTTACGCAGCATAAAAGACGGTTATGTTACAGTTCCTGGAATAATCTTTCTCAATAACAATTATTATGTTTAGCCAAGACACTAGAATTTGGGCTGGATAACAACCCACAGGAAGCGTATTATTACTACACACCAATGAACCAAAACATAATGGTTTGCAACAGCAAGTGGCAGGGGTGTAACGATACATCACGATTCAAAAATAGTGAAGGTGAATCAGATTGCTGATGTTTAAAAGTTGAGCTAAGCTCAGTGAGCTTGTTTGTTTACTTCAATGTCAATTTAAGACAGGTCTTAGGTACTTAAATTTGGTGAGACTTTTACAATAGCCCATTTTGTTTCAGCTGCATTATTTAAAACTCCTAATTTCTTTTGACAAAAAAAACAGCACACCAAGAAGGAGTTGTTGGCATCAAATAAAACATTATGTGTGAATGTAATGATGATATACAGTGGTGTGAAAAAGTGTTTGCCCCCTTCCTGATTTTATATTGTTTTGCAGGCTTGTCACACTTAAGTGTTGGAACATCAAACTAATTTAAATATTAGTCAAAGACAACACAAGTAAAGACAAAATGCAGTTTTTAAATGAAGGTATTTATTATTAAGGGAGAAAAAAATCCAAACCTAAATGGCCCTGTGTGAAAAAGTGATTGCCCCCAAACCTAATAACCGGTTGGGCCACCCTTAGGAGCAACAACTGCAACCAAGCGTTTGCAGAAACTTGCAATGAGTCTTTTACAGCGTTGCGGAGGAATTTTGGCCACTCATCTTTGCAGAAATGTTGTAATTCAGCCACATTGGAGGGTTTTTGAGCATGAACGGCCTTTTTAAGGTCATGCCACAGCATCTCAGTAGGATTCAGGTCAGGACTTTCACTAGGCCACTCCAAAGTCTTCATTTTGTTTTTCATCAGCCATTCAGAGGTTGACTTGCTGGTGTGTTTTGGATCATTGAGCTGCTGCAGAACCCAAGTTCATTTCAGTTTGAGGTCATGAACAGATGGATTTTTGGTAGACAGAAAAATTAATAGTTCCATTTATCACAGTCAAGTCAAGTCAAGTCAGATCTATTTATATAGCGCTTTTTACAAGGAGCATTGTCTCAAAGCAACTTTACAAGTTTAGATTATCTCCTAATAACTATGTCCAATCACAAATTGAGCAAACCTAGGGCAACAGTGGCAAGGAAAACTTCCTGAGTGTTATAGGAAGAAACCTTGGGAGTCACAGCAAGTCTTCCAGGTCCTGAAGCAGCAAAACAGCCCCAGACCATCACACTACCACCACCATATTTTACTGTTGCTATAATGTTCTTTTCCGGAAATGCTGTGTTTCTTTTATGCCAGATGTAATGGGACATGCACCTTCTAAAGAGTTCAACTTTTGTCTCATCAGTCCACAGAATGTTTTTCCAAAAGTCTTTTGGATCATCAAGATGTGTTCTGGAAAAATTGAGACGCGCTTTAATGTTATTTTTGTTCAGCTAGGGTTTTTATCTTAGAAGTTTGCCATGCAGACCATTTTTGCCCAGTCTCTTTCTTATGGTGGAGGCATGAACACTGACCTTAACTGAGGCAAGTGAGGCCTGCAGTTCTTTTTATGTTGTTGTGGGGTCTTTTGTGACCTCCTGAATGTGGCGTCGCAGCGCTCTTGGGGTAATTTTGGTTGGCGGGCCACTCCTGGGAAGGTTCACCACTGATTTGTGGATAATGGCTCTCACTGTGGTTCGCTGGAGTCCCAAAGCTTTAGAAACGGCTTTATAACACTTTCCATACTTATGGATCTCAAGTACTTTCTTTCTCAATTGTTCCTGAATTTCTTTGGATCTCGGCATGATGTGTAGCTTTTAAGGATCTTTTGGTGTACTTCACTTTGTCAGGCAGGTCCTATTTAAGTGATGACCTGATTGTGAACAGGTATGGCAATAATGAGGCCTGGGTGTGGCTAGAGACAGTGAACTGAGGTGTGATGAACCATAGTTATGTTATGTTTTAATAAGGGGGCAAACACTTTTTCAAAATTTTTTGAAAAATATCATGTAATTTAGTGAGTAAATGATTGAAAGTGAAAAGTAAGCAAACACTTACCCTATTGATGAACTTCGAGTGCTAGCATTCTGGGGCATTCAATTCCTGTTTTGTTTTCAGTTTTCAGTTTTAAACTAACCTTGTTAGGTCCCATGGAGACTTATTCGCACCAAGAATACAGTACTGTAGATGTAAAAAAAAAAAGAAAAAGAAAAAGAAAAAGAAAAAGAAAGAAAGAAACACACACACAAAAAAAATAGCGGAGATCTTCTATGAGGGATATTGTGAAAATGAGTCACTGTGTACTGAATCATGACTCATGAATCATGAATCGCATGTCAGCTGAAATGAGTCATGCAGCGCAACTAATACAAGCACAGTATAAGTAAGTTCACGGGAAACCGAGGGGAACACAAGACTAGTCAAAATGCGTTGAGAACCGAATTTGACGAGTTCTAAGGTGGCCAAGACCCAAGGTGCCACTGCAAAGAAATAAATATATATCAATATACACACACACACACACACACGCATATATATATATATACCTATATTTGTATAAATATACATAAACAGTGCCTTCGGCCCCCTTGAACTTTTCAACCTTTTGCCACATTTCAGGCTTTAAACATAAAGATATGAAATATTTTGTGAAGAATCAACAACAAATGGGACACAATCGTGAAGTGGAACAAAATTTATTGGATATTTGAAACTTTTTTCAGAAATTAAAAACTGAAAAGTGAGGCATGCAAAATTATTCGGCCCCCTTGCGTTATTTTTTTTGCTGTGATTACAGCTGCATGTCGCTTGGGGTATGTCTCTATCAGTTTTGCACATCGAGAGGCCCATTCTTCCTTGCAAAACAGCTCGAGCTCAGTGAGGTTGGATGGAGAGAGTTTGTGAACAGCAGTTTTCAGCTCTTTTCACAGATTCTCCATTGGATTCAGGTCTGGACTTTGACTTGGCCATTCTATCACCTGGATACGTTTATTTGTGAACCATTCCATTGTAGATTTTGCTTTATGTTTTGGATCATTGTCGTGTTGTAAGATAAATCTCCGTCCCAGTCTCAGGTCTTTTGCAGACTCCAACAGGTTTTCTTCCAGAATGGTCCTGTATTTGGCTCCATCCATCTTCCCATCAATTGTAACCTTCCCTGTCCCTGCTGAAGAAAAGCAGGCCCAAACCATGATGCTGCCACCACCATGTTTGACAGTGGGGATGGTGCGTTCAGGGTGATGAGCTGTGTTGCTTTTACGCCAAACATAACGTTTTGCATTGAGGCCAAAAAGTTCGTCTGACCAGAGCACCTTCTTCCACATGTTTGGTGTGTCTCCCAGGTGGCTTGTAGCAAACTTTTTATGGATATCTTTGAGAAATGGCTTTCTTCTTGCCACTCTTAAATAAAGGCCAGACCTGTGCAGTGTACGACTGATTGTTGTCCTATGGACAGAGTCTCCCACCTCAGCTGTAGATCTCTGCACGTTCATCCAGAGTGATCATGGTCCTATTGCCTGCATCTCTGATCAGTCTTTCCTGTTTGAGCTGAAAAGTTTAGAGTGACGGCCGGGTCTTGGTAGATTTGCAGTGGTATGGATACTCCTTCCATTTCAATATGCTTGCCTTGCAACAGATGCTCCTTGAAATGTTTAAACTTGGGAATCTTTTTGTATCCAAATCCGGTTTTAAATTCTCCACACAGTATCTCGGACCGGCCTGTGTGTTCCTTGGTTCTTCATGATGCTCTCTGCGCATTAAACAGAAATCTGAGAACTTCACAGAGAATGTGCATTATATGGGAGACTTGATTACACACAGTGGATTCGATTTATCATCATCAGTCATTTAGGTCAACATTGGATCATTCAGAGATCCTCACTGAACTTCTGGAGTGAGTTTGCTGCACTGAAAGTAAAGGGGCTGAATAATTTTGCACACCTCACTTTTCAGTTTTTTATTTCTAAAAAAAGTTTCAAATATCCAATAAATTTTGTTCCACTTCATGATTGTGTCCCACTTGTTGTTGATTCTTCACAAAAACTTACAATTTCATATCTTTATGTTTGAAGCCTGAAATGTGGCAAAAGGTTGAAAAGTTCAAGGGGGCCGAATACTTTTGCAAGGCACTGTATATATACACACATACATGATCAAACCAGATAGAATTGTTGGATCGCCGCAAAACTTGGCATACAGCTGTATCTCAGGCAGATATGTAAATGATTACAGGTGTGGTCTGAAAAGGCACTGGGTCTTGCCAGTACGTTTGGGTAGTGTACATCTTGGTTAGAGATCGTTGACTGCTAGACATGTGTTTGCGATACATTTGAAAATATTTTGCCCAGTTGACAGCCTTTGACAGCCTTTGAATTAATTATTATGACTATTAATAAAAACACATTTACTTATTAAACACTACTTTGTGTAATTAAATTCCTATTTTTATTAAACAAATAGGTCATGTGGTAGTGATTTTATCACTTAACTGCATGTCATGCCTAACAGCACCTTTAAATGTGATAAAAAATCACTGTAACACACCATCTTGTTGTTTATTGCTTTAATAATGTAAAGTGAACAGTAATATGTTGAGAGTATTGTATATATTCAGTGTAGTATCTCAATAGCAGCATCAAGTAAATTTCTTTGAACTGGAACAGGTAATATCAGCAGCAGGAACTCTTGGTACATGGATGTCTCTCCAATGTCCAGATGAGATTGTTTACTAGAGCACAGAAACAGGAGGGATTGTAGCACCTGCCTGTCCAGGCAGCTGAGAAGAACCACGGCAAATTCTCAGGGTTCTCCAACGGTGAGCCGCCAACATCCCAATTTACCAAAATCCTATGCACAAACCTCTGGATCTGCACATTTACCAAAGAGAGAAGGAAACATTCCTGACCTAAGCCAGTCAGTTGTTTTTTTCTCTTTTCTACTTTCTAAGTTTATGCCATAAACATAAAAATTGGATCCCTTGTCTGATTTCTGTACGTTTTGTGATCACACAGAATCGTAGTTTTTCAAAAAGTGTCTTCTGCTTGTGTTGTTCCAGTCATCATGATTACCAGTCACTGCCCTGCTCTCAGTCTAATCTCCTCCTCTTGTTGGCAGGACTGGGTGATGGGTCGTCTCTCCACCTCCTCCTGGAGCCATGTTGTCCTTCACTGGTGGAAGAACCTTCATCAGGAGACTCTTCATTTACTTCAAGAGCTGGTGGGTTACGGTAAATCGGATAAAAGCCAGGAGTGTGGGAGTCACCTGACGCCCCAAATGTGACTCCCAAGCCATCCGAATTCCAGCTCAATATGGTAGCCAGACCAGGAACAGTTCCCTCTATAATCTGTGCCAGGAATTGCTGGGTCCGTGCGAAGATTTCCTGAAACTCTTCGTCATCAGCCACTCGTGGAAGCTCAATAAAAAAGTCGCTTTCAGTGTCAACAACTCGGAACGGAGGCTCTTGGTCAGGCTGGTTGCCGTTCCCGAGCTCACGTCCATCATCTTGTTCAGGAGCTTCATCCTGAACTCTCTCATTCTCCTCAACTTCACCATATCCCTATTCCACCACGAAATCGTTCATATCTTCATACTGATCCCAGTTATAATACTCAGAATGACTTTCCTCCTCCAACCAGGATTCCTCAGAATCACTCCCATCACCCAGTCTCTCATCGTCAGTGACGAGATCGGCGGCTCTGGAGTTTTCCTCCTGTGCTGGAGCCACAGGAGCTTCATGCTGAATGCACGGGTTCACATCAGGTCTGCACACTGGGACAGACAAAAGACATCTCGTTACAGCTGGAGTTTCTCTAAACAGGTACCTCAAACAGAACAAATGTTCTGATGCAGTTCAGTTAGTGATTAAATAATACAGATACAAGACAGAGAGTTCAAAATAGTTAAATAAGAAAAAACTATCCCAGTAATTTGTGCCATTACAGGATTTACCAAAAAATATAAAAAAGATGCTCTCATTCACTTACTCACCCACTCACTTTTCATACACATTTAATCCAATTCAGGGTCACGCTAGAGCACTAGGAACAAGGGCGCCAAGCAATCATAGGTTACACGTACACGGGGACACTTTAGACACCCCAGCTGACCTAACAAATCTCATCTAATTCGTCACACAAGCAGTGAGTGACAAAACATAACCCGTTCTCTAGGGCAATACGCGGAGAGCCCTAATCACTGCCTTATTTAAATGTGATGCACGTGATTGGATCTGGACAGCGGTGTAGTCTAATCAAAAGAGGTTCGTACACTGTGTCTAGCTGTGCTCCACCTACCCCGCTTAATTTGGACTGTCTTGTTGCAGGCTGCAGTCACAGTTCTTAAGAAACAACTGGAAATTAATTGTACATTGTTCTAGCAAGTGAAATGTTTCTCTTGTCTAAAGTTTTATTTATATAAAGTATACAAATATACTGCTGGATTTCAGTTTGTACAAACCTGGGCAGTCAATCCGATGCAGGCGAACCACAGGAAACATTTTCTTTAGTTCGAAAAAGAGACGAACGCTTAAAGCTACAGCGCTCACACACACTCACTTCTGATAAGTTTGTGCCACTGAGCACATTTGGAATCTTTGACTGAAGGAACAGGTCCGATTGATGATGTCATAATGAGATGACTGAAGTTTGTCCTTATCACAAAAAATGTCAGGCATGTCATTCAACGTAACCTACAACCACAAACGCAAA
Organism: Ancistrus triradiatus; assembly: GCA_025084515.1. Classification (NCBI taxonomy): domain Eukaryota; kingdom Metazoa; phylum Chordata; class Actinopteri; order Siluriformes; family Loricariidae; genus Ancistrus; species Ancistrus triradiatus. The sequence goes on from JAJAGP010004581.1 coordinate 40,370, forward strand.
TAAAGAAACACATTTCCTTTGACTTTTATTATATTGCAGACAGTATGGACCTGAGCTATTTCATGTTTTGTCTGGTCAACGTCATTTCATATGTTAATAAACATCCATTACTGCATTTCAGGCCTGCAACACATTCCAAAAAAGTTGGGACGCATTTACCACTTGGTAATGTTGCCATTCCTTCTCACAAGGCTTAAAAGATGTTACCAAGCGATTTAGGGTGTATTCACACTGAGCACGGGCCAAAGCGCGAATGTAGAGCGGGGACAAACGGGCTCTGGCGCGCACTCACTAGGTTCACAGAAATGCGCTCCGGCGCGCTTTCGTAATCACCATACGCGCTGGCCCAGCACACTTCATGGTTGTACACATGTGATCAGGTAATCGCATACATTTGTGCCGTTCTTTGGCTCCGTTTTGTGGGCGCTGACACACAGCTGCCTCCGGAAAAATCTTCTTACGTGCAGCACGGGATGCCGAAAATCAGTGCGTCACATCATCAGTACATTTATTATAAGGCTTATTAGGGCTGTGTGTCAGCGCCAACAAAGAGAAACAAAAAAGTCACATAGTAAGTACCAAGGACGGATTAAGGATAGTCTGGGCCCCTGGGCAAAGAGTTGCCCAAGGCCCCCCACCCGCGCGCCCGCCCTCCAAAAACATAAATAAATTCATACATTAAACAACCTGTCAATAACTAACCCTCACACAAGAATCTATTTCATATAAGATTCTTTCTACTCTTCTTTCTTGTGAAGTAATCCATTAATTAATCAAAATTAAGCTGTCTGACCAAATCTGATTCAATGGTCAGAAGTGACAGTGAGTTCCGGCGGTTTTGGCGCATCCCAATCCTGAGTTCATTCTTAATACGAGCCAGTTTGGAGAATGAACGTTCCCCCTCACAGTTTGTGATAGGCACAATGAATGATTTGTATTGTATCAATTCATCTACCAGGCTCATGTTCCGATCTGAAGGATGTAGTGCAGCGAGTGAGTTAGCCTTTACAGTGAGCTCACTGTTGGACATATTGTCAGGCATGAAAAGAACATCAAACAGCAATTTGTAGGTCCCTTGAAAGTCAAGGAGCCATGGTAAACGACTTCTATGGAAGTCAAGGGCTCTATAGCAGAGGACCTTGTGATCAAGGGCCCTCTAATGTTATGCCCTGCTCTTCTCTAGGTAGAGGCACCCATAACCAGAACCCTCTAAAAATATTCCCGAAGTCAGAGCAGTGCCACAACGCCTCATCCATTTTCATAATGGGCCCAAAAGCATGGCTAGGGCCCAGAAGCATGGCTGGGGCCCCAAAAGCAAGGTTAGGGGCCCCAAAAGCATGGCTAGGGCCCCCAAGTGGCCCTGGGGTCAAAGTCCCTAATAGTCAGAAGATACTTAAAATGGAGGGCCCTCGGAAATAAAAGTATACTGTATCATAAATGTTGATAGGCATCGCAAAATGTTTTGGGCCAAGGCCTCCAGGCCCTCTGACCTCCAGGGCCCCTGGGCGCTGGCCCCACTGGTCCGGTCAGTGTATATATATATATATATATATATATATATATATATATATATATATATATATATATATGTATGTATATATACAATGATGTACATTTTTCTGGCCAAGTCATCTGTAATTACAATTCAGGTAATGAAACAAATATGTGCTACATATCATACATTAGTCACATATCCATTTATAAAACTTAAAAATATAATAATAAATTGGCCGGGGTGCTCATAATTTGCATATAACTCTATATTTTGGATATGGAAGACGGACGACTCTCATTTCTTTAAAATGGTGTCTGTTTACATCCAAATACTTTGGCTTCTGGCTCAGTTTCCGATTTTACATGGCTAGCATGTAACCATGACAACGTTTTTACATTTCGGCTAATTTATTTACACTTTATTGTGTTCATGTAATAAATCACTTCGTAATGTACTAACTAGTATCACACTTGATTTTACAAATATTTTTAATCGTCCCAGTTCAGTATTTTTCACATATTATGTAGTGATGACGGAAAAATGTATAAAAGTCCGCAAATTAGCAATAATGCTAACGCTAATTTAAAGACTTGAGCAACACGAGCGATTTTAAAAGCTAAAGAGGATCAAGATTCTTATGCCTTTTCTGGAGTCACTGTGGCTACTTCTGTAGAGAGAGCAGTTTGGATGAGGGACCGGACCCAGAAGTGGTGGGACCACAACATGTCACATTCAGAATTCATCAAAAACGTAACTAAATATACAGGTGACTTTCTTTGAGATTTGTGAAGGGTTGGATTCTACTGACTGACTTGGCAAAGTGCAGCTGATACAGTGATTCAGTTGTATGGTTTGTACAAATGGTCTAATCATGCCACCATGCAGTGTAGCCAACAAGAAGCTAATAGTCATTGTTAAGCTGTATTTAGAGAACTTTGTTACACCCAGACAAATATGGAAGGTGCCTCAGTAAATGAGAGAAACAGCTAAATAACTAACTGAACTGACTCACCAAACACTGACCTGCTTAAAGAGAATTAAGACTTGTGACCAATTGATTCAGTGATTCAAACTCTGATCTGCTTAACGAGAATGAAACGAATCTTAATCATGAATTTTCTTTGAAGTAAGTGCAGATGCCCATTCATCCATGAGAAAAACCAAAAGAAACTGGCTCTGACTGAAAGCGTTCAAACTTTTGGAAAGATGCTCGGGCAATATGAGAAATGTAGTGCCTGTAGTTCTGCTCAGCAATCCGGGAAAAAATGACATTTTACTATGGCGTGAGATCACTATCTGTAATATGAGCGCGCAGAATCTCTGTGCTCGTTTCCTAGATAAAAACCGGAAATACATCAGAGGCCAAGGCTTGGTAGATCGATACTGGAACTATCGATTGCAAGATGTCGCAATCTGCAAGAAGGAATAATATAGAGAAAAAATGCAGTAAAGAAGATACTAAATGCATTATTAAAGTTAAAATGAAGGATAAAGACAGTTTTATAATATTAAAAGTAAACTGGGAAATTATTTCAAAAGAAGGACCATACCATGATGGCCAGCCAGTTCTCTGCACAGCTTCCAGAAATCGACAGAGCTAAGCTATACATGATCTCCAAATCCATTATATCTACTGAGAATGCAGAGTTATTTCAGACATTCTTTACATCAATCACATGTTCACACACTAGGTCTGACAATTGGGAAGTTCGTTCTAAATTCAAAATGGAAACAGGTCGAAAATTGTAATGTAATACATCACTGATTGCTGAATTTAACATACACTGGGGAGAAAATAACATAAAATGCTGTGCAAGTGCAAAGATCTAGGCACCTATTGATTCCCTGTAGTTTCTGTCAAGCAGTTACCAAGTTCTGACTGACAGGCTGTCCAAATCTGCAGATGTCACATTTATATTGTGTTCTTCCAACATGTTAAATTCAGCAAATTAAATACTGCTGCATTAAACATTTGTAGAAAATATGTCATTACTATGGTTTCATTGTAGAGGTTAGGCTATAGCTTATTTAACTAGAAAATCAGCAAAACTTTCATAAGCAGTGCCCAAACTTTTATATATTGTCATGTAATTTCAATGTGATTTCCCTCAAGATGTGAAATGAATCATTGTCTGGCTTGATAATATTTTAGGACAATGAAGGATTACGTGTTCTACAGTTTTCTTGATTATTACAGTATTCACAGTTGCCCCCTCAATATGTTTTCTTCATTAAAAACAAGGTTCGTTTAACCCTGTATGTCCAGATCAACATTCATTCTGATAATATGCTCTCTTCTTGCTTACTTCAGTTTTGTGTGCCTGCTCTTTCCAACTTTACTTTTAATATCATAAACTTGCTGTCTTCCAGTCTGTTCTGTGCCCATAGATTTTGCCATTTGTCCATTCATTTAGCTTTTAATAATGCATTTAGGTATCTTCTTTACTGCATTTTTTCTCTATATTATTCCTTCTTGCCGATTGCGACATCTTTCCATCGATAGTTCCAGTAACGATCTACCAAGCCTTGGCCTCTGATGTATTTCCGGTTTTTATCTACGAAACGCGCACAGAACTGAAAACGCGCACAGAACTGTGATTCTGCGCGCTCGTTTTGTGATTCTGCGCGCTCATCTTAAAGATAGTGATCTCATTCCATATTTTACCCACTTAATTTTAATGTTGCACAGCAGCATTTTACTGGGGCACCTGCTACAGTACAGAGGGTCTGATGACACTGATAACCCTGGCTTTAAGGTTCCACGTGTCATATGTTCAGAGATGCTCTTCTGCATACCTCGGCTGTAACGAGTGGTTATTTGAGTTACTGTTGCCTTTCAGCTCTAAACAGTCTGACCATTCTCCTCTGACCTCTGGCATCAACAGAGAACTGCCGCTCACTGGATATTGTCTCTTTTGGACCATTTTCTGCAAACTCTAGAGATGCTGTGTGTGAAAATCCCAGTAGATCAGCTCAGTAGTTCAGACCAAGCCACTTGAATCCTTCATTCCCCATTCTTGATGCTTGGTTTGAACTTCAGCATGTCCTCTTGAGCATGTCTGCATGGCTAAATGCATCAAGTTGCTGTCATGTGATTGGCTGATTATACATTTGTGCTAAGAAGCAATTGAATGGGTGTACCCAATAAAGTGGCCAGTGGGTTTAGTGCCCATATCTATTATTATGGGATAACAGTAGGACTTGTTTATCTCTCTCATGATGATCTTAACCGCTAACACTGAAATGAATCGGGGTAAAGTCTATACAGATCAGAGACATCACCTATCAAGATTTGGAACATGGCCCAAACACAGTAGGCCTTCATGTAATATTGCAATATAATATCAGTAAAATAATGACTTCATAATGAGGATAGCATTTATATTAAATTTCATGAGGCATATTTGACATTTAACTAAAGCTCCCTCTGTAGCAATGCACAGGACAGCAGAGTCGCAATAACAACCCATATTAATTATAAAGATTATTAGTTGGCTTACAGACACTATCCAGCCCTGGAGAGCTTACAGATCTTTTTTGTTTTCCCTCCTCTAACACAAATCCAGCTCATGAACGCCTTGGTAGTCTGTATAATGATATAATACATAAACCATGAATTCGCTGTACCTTACTTAACTCATATCAGCGGCCAATATAGTGTTCAGGTACAATGTATTGATTATCCCTTACATTTCCCAACAGTGAATATAGTACAATATATTTGTGAGTAGTATCATCATCAAAACAGTCACATCAAGTCTTGGGTGGATCCAATATCAATGTGACATTTCCTCAGTATTGAAATTCTGGAAGGTGAATTACCTAGTGTGCTGATTTCTTCTTAGGTCACAATTAAGTATGTGGCCAAGAATCCATCAGTCCAGTTTCTCGCCATTGTAAATGAGATTTCATTACCTGGAGTTTATAATGTATATCAGAGTGCTGAACCAGAGTCAGGACCAATCTCTGTCTGTTGAATTATTAGCCTGCTGAGACTCACAAGCTCCCTTTAGAGGTAGCGTTAATGCAGCTCGCGTCTAAGCCGCCTCGCTGCATGGAAGTCTTGGAGCTGCTGGATTGGATTGGATCGTTCACATGCTCCATCTTAATCCTAGAGAGACCGGATCCCTGCTTGGACCTCTTAGAGTTCTGTCAGAACAGCCCACAGCCCGAATTTCTGGCTCAGATCATCTTGCTTCAGGTGAGTTTGGCAGTGCATCACTGCCACCAGAGTGGTATGTTTCTCAGAGACATCAAGCCAGAAAACATCCTCATCAATCCTGACACACTGGACATCAAGTTGATTGACTTTGGATGTGGAGATCTGCTGAAGGACAGCCCATACAGGGGATTTAGAGGTATATTCACATCTCAGAGAAAATGCAGTGGAAAGGTTTTCACCATGTTCCTAATGGATGAATTTTTGTCAGGCACCGAATTATATGTTCCTCCTGAGAGGATCCTTGAGGGTCAGTATCAGGGCCTCCCTGCTACCATCTGGAGTTTGGGAATACTCCTCTATGACCTGGTCTGTGCAGAGCTACCCTTTAAGACAATGGAGGAGATTGTTGATGGGAACATTGACTTCAGGCAAGGTGTCTCCGAAGGTAAGAATGCAGAAGCACCACCGTAGGAAATGTATACACATACAGTAGCGACAGGTGAGGTTAGTAACAAGATGTGCCCCCACACACTCAGCCTGCCAACATCTGATAGGTGCCTGCACAAAGACCCTATTGAGTGACCCACCTTTCAGCAGATCCTTCAGCACAAGTGGTGTTCAGAACTACCAACCTAAGTCCAGGTTAGCCAGGGAGAATGTATGCAGAGTGTATGACATCTAGCACATGGATTGTAGGTCAGTACTGGGGTTTGCAGGAACAGCTGCATTTGTCTCTGTCTCTTCTTGTCCTATAGACACCCACATCGTCTTGGAGAATGTTTTCTTGAAAATATAAAATAAATAAATAAATAAATAAAAAAAACAAAAGGTGTGTCT
>JAJAGP010004582.1:0-46832 GCA_025084515.1 Ancistrus triradiatus
ACTGAAATACCTCGGAGTTCAATCCAGAAAGCAGGATTTGCTAGTTTTCCCGATACCATCCCTAAAATTGCAATGAAAATAGTTCCAGCCTCAAGTATTAGTGAACTCTTTTTCAGTTACTCTGACATCTTTGAAAGAACTCTGAAACTAACCTGACAAAATTGCTGGTTAAGCCGCCTTAAGCCTGGTGTGTTCCTGCTACCATTTGAAGCGTTCAAAGACTTCAAATGGCCGGATAAAGCTTTGGTTCAAACTCAGTTCAAAATGTGGGTAGGTGGAGCTTAGACACTCCCCCTGGTCCACTGAATGGAGTGGTAGATAAACTGTGTTTAGGTAGATAAATACTGTCTTAATCTGTTTGCCAAATTAGTCTACAGTTAATATTGGAGATGCACAGAAGATCTGGCCTCCAAAAATGTTTAGCCAACAAAGGTACTGAAAGAGATAAAAGACAGGACTTTTTGATTGTGCCTGAGAGCGGAGATGAGCACAGACGGCGAACAAACGGAGCTTAGAAAACCAATACTTGAAATCGGCACACAAACAAAAGTGTGTTGATTTGACCACTTCAGACAAGAGGTTTATATAGCTGTAGATGTGGTTAAGGAAAATCAATACAGTGGTGGCGCAGCCATAGACATGTATACCTAGCATTGGCTGCTTCGGCTCGCTGCTGCGATCCGTCAATGCGTCCGCCATATTGGTCCAGGCAAGACTGGCTTGTGACAAGTACAAGTGAATGGAGCTGTGTTGATCTATGTTGAGTACAAAAAACATATTTTGACTTCAGTTACTTCGAATCTCGATAGAGAGGAGTGCGTATCATCATTAGGTGGAAGATAATGATAAGTAATTGTAAAAATGGATTTGGATTATTTCCCTTGGTTAATGTGTGGAAATGTCCCTTTTATAATTTAACGTACATAGTGTGTAGAAGGTTTTTTATGTTCTCGAAATGGCTTTTTCTGTCTAGGTCCCCATTATCTGAACTTTTACAGATACACTCAAAGGCAATCTACAGTACAGTACAGCATAGCATGTTAGGCTATGAATATAATAAGGTGTAGTGTAAGAAATAATATAGTCAATGACATAATAGATTACCAATAGTATATGTAGTATAAATAGTAGTATATAAAATAATACAGTATATAAAATAGTGAATACTATGTTATACAACTATTCTATTACTATTTATACTACATATACTATGTAAGTCTACTATTACTAATCTATTACTGTAATAATTTTATTATATTAATAGTTATTAAACTAGAATCGGGCACATTTTTTCCAATACAATCTTTGGAGAGGTATGAGATGTTGCCTGGACCAATATGGCGACGGCGTTGTCTTATATTATGTCTATATAGACTGGGATGGATGTGGAACTATGAAAACTCTGGATATTAAATGGTGAAATGTAACATTTAAATAATTAAATGCTATGGTAATAAAAAGTCAATAAAATAAAAGTAATTAAAAACTCCACTTTCATGTGGCAGCACAGACGCTTTGAGCTTAAAAAGCAACAGAGACCGTGTCGGCCATGTGAAATCACTTCTGATCTGTAATCACTTTGTGGTATCAATAATTAAATTATTTTTATTACATGTCATTCATCACAAAGTAAAATGCAAATAAAAAAAATAACTAACCTTTCGGGGTTTGGCTTGATGTTCAAAGTTTTGGTTTCAACAAAATAATTATAAATTTGTTGCATCACTAATTAGTATTGTTGTTTACCTTAAGACCCTATGATATACTGGTGTGTAGTAAGAGGCTTGGGACAGACTCTTGTTTGTAGAATGGTTCTCTGCAATGTCTGTGTTAAAGTAAAGCTAGCTTAGACTTGGTGTCCCTGTAATACCATTTCCTCTTTAAATCATTTGTATCGTTCTAATGCTACAGAGAACTGATGAATGCATTTCATTTTCTCAGCGCACACATACAGTATGTTTACTATAGTTATGTATTCATTGAAGGCTCTTTTTTCTTTCTGGTCATAATAGTTGTAGATACTGCTTAGACACTGTTTAGGGTTTGTTTTGTGAAAAAGAAAGCCATGTGTTTAGACTTGGATAGTCATTTACAGGTCAACGTTCGTTTGCTTAAGAATTATAATGAGAAGTAAAAATCTGTCTTATATACATCTAATTCACGTCTGAATGATAGAAGTCTAGTATGAGGGAACATACATGTTGAATAACGTTCAACATTCATTTTGGTCAACAAACTATTTCCCAAAACGTAAGGCGGATGTTAATGGCACATTCCTATCTCATAGTACTGAAGAGGTACTGCATTTGGTAGCTGTATTTAATATCCAACCCATTGTCTTTCTTGCTAGCCAAATGATGTTTTAATACGTTTTGTCAAGTTCAACAACCCATTGTGCAAGACGCTTCCTTTTTTTAATGTGTGCCTAATACTCTGTTAGCTTACAGTATTATCTTTCATTTCCAGATCTGCTTGGAAATAGATGTAAATGCACTAAGCGTAGTTTATCTGTGAGTACACTTTTGAGTTGTTGACGCTTTCAATGAGATTGTCCTGACCTTAGGACGGTAACTATAAAGGGATATCTATGTCTATATTTTCTTTTTAAGAAGCAATACTTCATTGTGAATGTGTCTGTAGGCACTGGAGCATTGTCTGTTTGAAAGACAGGTTTCTTCTCCAGTTTTGAGTATTTTGGCAGGTTTTTATCAAGGACAGCTCACCATTGCATACCATTTATTTCCCCATCAGGACTGACAAGATTGTCTATTCTGGTTGCTGAATAGCAGACTTCTGCTACAATCAGCATACTCTACGGGGTTGATGTGATGTAATTGTTGCAGTGTTTGATTTCTGACATGTATACTCTTGCACAGGGTGAAATGTAACACAGTTCATTATTCCACTGCCAAATAAACTAGTGATAACCAGATATCCTGGAAGATGGGTCTCTAAAGGTGCCTTTAGCGTCTGCAAAATATGTTGAGATGATGGATTTAAGTAATGTGGTAACAGTTTGATATTTATTCCACCTTATTTGGCTTGCTCTCCACCTCAGTATATGGGACTGTCAGTATTTCTTGGAGGCTTTCAATTGGAAATTTGGACCAAGTTTACTTCTGCTTTGTTTTTCTAAATGACTCCTCTATCTTGCAAATGACTCGTTGCCTGTTTTTGGGTGGAATTTATCCTGTTTCTGGCCAGTGTCCTTGAAAACCTGAATTTCATTATTATGCTTTATTACGCTCCAGTGAATAAGACATCAATTACCTAACGCAGCAAATCTTTTATGGTCACTAATAATGGTAGCTAATAATTGTCCTGACAAGAGTACACTTTACTTTGACCTCTAGGATAGTGGTATTAAATCTTTCTTGGCAGAGTACCCACACACATCTGGTAAAATTCCATACGCTCTGCCAACCCAGTACCAAAGTACACACATAAAACAAAATACACTCATTGACAAAAAATTAAGGGACCCAGAAATAAATTGGCATGCAGTTTTATCTCCGGCAGATATGTAAAGGATTATAGGTGTGGTCTGATTAGACACAAGAGGGTGTAAAAGTTCTTCCCCCGCTGCCCTATAAAAAGGCTCTCAGAGGCTACTTTTGTGCAGTGTACCTCTTGGTGAGAGATCATTGGCTACTAGACATGTCTCTTGTGCACTCAAAGACTTTGACATGGGGCGCATCACTGGACTGGGAGAAGCAGGACGGTCATTTCAATGAATTACCTGCCATATAGGCCATTCTGATCTAGCTGTTAGGAGGTGTTGGGAGCAGTAGTTTAGTGAGGGGAAAATGCTCCAGACAGACTACCAGTAGAGAAGATCGTTTGGTCCGCCAACAAGCACGAGCAGCTCCCAGTTTAGTTGTCTACCATCCAGACACAGGTGGCACCTTTATTACACACCCCTGTGTCCATTTCCAGGCACTTAGCAGAAAAAAGTTAGGCCGCCCATTACGTGTCCTGCCTTTGATATGGAGTGACACACTGCCCCAACTGCTGGTGTGATTTATATGACCCCTATTAATGCTCGCCCAGAGACAGCGAGAGCTTCCCAGAAATGTATCCACCAGATTGCAACACTTTCTTGGCGTGCCCGGTCACCAGATTTCTAGCCAATTGAGGATTTATGGGACCAGCTAGTATGCCAGCTTGGACAACCTACATGTGTGCAGGATCTACAGGCCCAGCTGTGACATCTGTGGTAAAAATATGCCACAGGATACCATACGGAACCTGTATGCCTCCATGCCCAACTGCATGTCATCTTGTATACAGGCTAGAGGCGACCCAACAGGGTACTAGAGCCTCCTTTCAATTGTACATTTTCCCCAATAAACTTATCCTGTCTCTCTAATATTGTAATCACTTACATATATCATTACATTCACACACAAAGTTTTATTTGATTAAAACTTTTTCTTGCTGAGTTTTTTTTGTCAATGAGACGTATATTTGGCACAGATCACACACACGTGGCTTTTGTCAAATGGATTTCAAGCCCTGTTTCAGCAATCCTAACTAAACAGATTTTTAGTTTGCAACATCTGGCATCATTTTTAAACGAATCATAGCACACCTGTTGTTCATACTCTTTTCTGTTAATAACGAAATTGGCAGTGTACACAGTCCCTTGCTTACTTAGTAAATAGAAATATGTAGTTTATGGCTATTACAGTTGTGTGCACATTTTAATATACTTCAAGTTCAGCTAGAACATCCATTATGCCTATTCCCCCAGCAGCTCCCCTGCAGTCTACACTACAGCTTTAGATGGACAGACCGCTATGATCTTTGACTTTCTATCAAGCACTAACAGTGGCCAAACAGCCCTGTGCTTCGTTGTTTAGTTGTGATGCTGAAATGCACTAGCGAGGAATAGGAAGCAATTGAAAATATAGGCAGAGAGAAAGTAAGCCAGACGTTCCCTCAGAAAGAGCAGGCTTGGCCGAACTTGTGATATCATCCTCTCCTCAGAATCACAGAATGATTGCTTGCAATAGGTCTTTATTTCTTTGTAATGCTTGGTATGTACTACTGGAGTATAGGGGTTTGACAGGGTTATCAATCACTGCTTTACATTTTGTAGAAGAAGAATGCAGGAGACGCATAAAACACACATGGACTAAACCTCCAAGGTTTTCATATCCTCCTAGCCTTTTTCCAGAAGTTGAAATCTTTGCTGATTTAACATATCCCTCTGATTCTTCTTCTGCATAATGCACAGGATAGAGTGTTTTCAATTGCGCTTGCATGAATGCTTTGTTTTCCCTCCTGAGGCTAATCATTGTTGAGATGAAGATCAGCAGAGTGAGAGCTGCTGTCTTTGATCAAAGTAGATGTCTTGGCTATAAATTATAGTGACCTACCGTTTAGCCAATGTTGATTTGTCAAAAACCTGCAAAGAACTTTCTCCTGATATGGTGATCTTGCGGTCAGAATCATGAACGCCACATACTGTATATGAAGATTGTATGGTACTGGTATGGTGATCTCCACATACTGTATATGGAAATGGAGATGATGTTGGGTAACAAGAACTGGGTCGCAGTTTCATGGTCATCCTGTAAGTACTGGATTGTCCTGAAGTGTGTGACGACAGAGTGGTTAAGGTCCTGGACTTAACCAGACTTGAACAGGACTACACCAGAAGGTCAAGCATGGGAAGGTTATTGGAAAATGTACCATCCATGTTTGTTTGGCAACTCGGAGATGCTGGCGACTAAAAAGTTCATTATCTAGAAAAATTTTGGAGCTGTTTACATTTTGTGGGGAACTGAACTTAGTTTGTTTACAAGTTTCTACTAGCCTAAGTTCTCTGTAGTTACATTTAGTCATTTAGCTGACCCTTATCTAGAGCGACTTACAAATGACAAGCTCTGGGTCTTAAGGGTTTTACTCAAGAACCAAACGGTAGTAGCTTTCCAAATGTGAGAATAGAACACTGGACCTTCTGGACCATAGTCCAGTACCTTAACCACTAGTCTAACCAACTAACCACAGCCCACCCCCGATTGAAAGCACATAGTCCTGTAGAATGTCATTGTACGCTTTAGCACATTTTGACAGGCATAATGTGCATGAACAACTCTTGTTGCTTCTAGAAGAAACAATTTTATATTCTATTCATTTCACGAACTTCATGGACTCGTTCTGTAAGTATGTGTAACTCTCCAGTGGATGGTTGTTTTGTTTTTGCTGGTTATATTTGGACTTCATAATTATGGCGTTTAAATTTAGGTAAGACTTCCAACCTGTTAATGGAAAACAACCAATAACCAATGGGAGCAACGATATAGGCCACTCAGGACTTACCCATGAGTTTGTCCAGGGAAGGGAGAGAACCCTTAATGCCAACCTTGTGGAACCACCCTAACCATAAAACACTTAGCAGAACACACGAGAGACATTTTTCGAAAAGTAACCTGTGAGAAAGTATTGGGATTTTTATCCAAAAATAAGTTTTATGTAAGTTTTTAACTAACATACAATGCACCTTATGATGTGGCTAGGAATGGTCAAGGTCTTGGATATCCTCTTATATCTCATTGCCCTTTTGGTACAATGGAATTTACTCCTCTTTCAGATTTTGTCACAGCTCCTCAGTCTTCAACCTGGTTGCAGGACACCTTGAACACGTCCATGGGTGGTGTTTATATAAACACATCACAGCTGAAGCAAATTAAAGGCCGTTATTGAGTTACCAACGGGTTAGTCATGTTGTAAACCAGCTCTGATTCAGACTAGCAGTTTGTTTTAAATGAGTACTGTTATAAAGGGGTTGAATAATTTTGATTTGGCAGTGTTAACCAAATATCCTACTACTCGAAAACCTCAAGAGCTAGAGCTGTAGAAAACATGTCTGTAACTAATATTATAATATCGTTGTTTGTATAAATTATTTAACACGTCACATGCCTCAGTCATTACAGCCCTCGAGACTAATTTAGGAAATCTGACTGACTTCAATACAAGGATACTAAAAGAGGCCATGATAGATGAGAACTGTAAGAGAACTGCAGACACAAAATCAAGATGGCCTGCTTTCAGATGGATTTCAGGACAGCTTTCCACTTACCTATTCATGTATTCTTTGTCAGGGCCTTAATAAAGGTTGCTTTTTTCTTGCTGTCTCGCTCTGCCTCTATTTCTTTTAAGATGGAGCTTTGCTTGTCTGGTGAATATTACTCACATTTGCCGAGGAGATGATTAGGGAGGGTGAGAGAAAGTCTGTGTGTTTTTTAGCCTTGTTCCACAGTAACTGGGTTCCAGAAAGGCAATGGAGGGTCCTTGAAAGCATGGACACATGGATATTCATTTTCATGAAAAGACAACAGACCCGTGTCCTGCATTATTCTAAAAATGGTAGATGAGAGAACACTGTGGGGTGAGATGCTCTCAGGGCAACGTGCATAACATACCATATGTTTGTTCTCAGGCTATTCCCAGAGAAAAATAATTGCTTAGTTACACTTGAGAAGGTTTTAGGCGAGACTAAAGGACAGGCTTTTAATCTAAATTTCTGCGTGTAGTCAAACCGCTAGGTTTACCAGCAAGCATTCGTTTTTAATTTTATTGCTTAGAGTTTAAAATGAGCATTGTAATTGGGAACATGATCCGTAAGGTTTATTTCCTTAGCTATTTTTTTTCTTTTAATTATTTCTGCCATTATCTGTAATTGTTAATAATGGCTATGGCTCTGCGTTGCCATAGCACACCAAGTTTGAAATTGTGTTTGGGTGAACTGTTTTCCAGACCAAGACATTTAGGTGTATGGACAGAGACTATTGACCTCCAGCTAGACCTGATTTAGACCTGAATTACTAAACCATGTACCTCACCATGTGGGAGGGATTTAAGGCATCAGTATTGACTTGAACATTACCTCACTTTGTAAAACGAAATATAACAAGTTAATACATTGATATCGATGTACTAAATTGCAATTTATTTGCCACTACAATAGTAAATAATTGTGCTGGACCTTGACACAGCATTCAAATAAAAAAAGGAGTCAAACATCTAATATTTATATATTATTAATTTATTAATTTTAATCTGTAATATCATATGTTGTATTTTGTAGTGTCTCGACCACCCATTGCAACATTTCTTTTGCAAATGTTGCACGTTGCCATCAAACTTGTTGTAACTGATGTATGGAATAGGACGTGTCGCAAAATGAAAGTGAATGGATCGGTCACATGGACTGGCTTAATTTTCCGATACATTAATGTGAGATCCAATGTTGGTCCAAGCTGGTTCATACTGTTCTGTAGTCAAACCCGTGTCCAAAATAAAACATATGCTGGATTTAATTTGATCAGTGTTAGCAAAACTGAAGCCTCAGTTGAGTGTGAAACTTCCCATATTGGTGAACCTAACCTTTTAAATGGTTTCCATGGTTCCCAGTTGTTTCCAAAGTGGGGGGCATGCTCCCTTGGCATGCTCCCTATTGCGGGTTGTAAACATTATGATGCATTAAGATGCATCGCTTGCTATTTCCTTGGCCAATTATAAATGACCAGTTATTACCAATTAGCAATTGCCAGTAGCCATGCATCCCAGTCTGTGTCGTCTAAGTACCGTATTTTTCGGACCATAAAGCGCACCGGGTTATAAGGCGCGATATCAATGATCGGCTGCTAACGGGTCTATTTTCGTACATAAAGCGCACCGGGTTATAAGGCGCATTAAATGAAACAAAACTCTTAAGTTCCCTCGGAAGCTCAGTTTGGTCTTTACCTGGCGCAGGGCGTCTTCCTCCACTTCCGTACCATTGATTCGTTAATGTTGAATTCTCTCACAGCTGCTCTATGTCCATGTTGTACTGCGTGACTGATAGCGCTGAGTTTGAAATCCGCTTCAAAAATGAATGAATGAATGCACGTACCCTAATGCTGAAGCACATACCGTATTACTCCGCTATGCTGCGCACTACGGTGGCCGTAAGCTTCGTAACCTACCAAACCTGTGCTAAAACATTTTGACAGATTTATGAGCGCCGTGTACCATCTACAATCGGTTCTAGGTCAGAAAGCACAACCAGAATTAATTCACATTAGGCGCACCGCATTTTAAGGCGCACTGTCGCTTTTTGAGAAAATTAAAGCATTTTAAGTGCGCCTTATGGTCCGAAAAATACGGTACATTAGAGTCGTTATATAAGACTGATCGTCTAATCACCAGTTATGGCCGAACACACCCGATTCCAGTCACCAGCTGATAATGGCTGAAAAATTTGCTCGGTACTTGTCATTTTCGGTTCTCGACAAGCCTACTGGAACGAATTAACCATGAGAACCGAGGTACCACTGTAATCGGCTTTGGGCAGTCATTCCAGGATTACAAGCTAGAGCGGCTGTTATTGAATGTTTTATTGTAAGCTAAAAAAAATGCTTATTTAAGTCATGTTGACAAAAAGAATCCCCGTTTCACCCAGTGGAGAGGATTACAGAATTACAGATGATGCATGGTCCTTTTGTTACTTGATGGAATATGATTGATGCTTCTCAGAAGGAAGTTTATTTATGTAATTATAACCCTTCTACCCTGCGCCACCTTCCTTTTCCAAACACTTGCTCCAGTATGTTTTACTTTAAGGCCTGAGAGCTTTGGATCTGGCTTTGATTATGAACATGCTCTGTTTGTAATTAGTGGTTAACAGTCAGCGTTAGCCGCTGATTGCATTGTTTTCTTTTAAACATAGGAGAGATTGATTAAATTTTATTTAATAGCATGCAGTTTTTCTTTTAGAGGGCTGGGCTTTGGTTTGATGTCAGACCACTTTGGAAGTGGAATCTGATACGATGTAATCTAACATAATACAAATAAGACACGGATTCAAACGAGGTACAAGAACGTGTTCCGTTTAGCTGCTGACTACATGCTAAAGCTAAAAAGCGTTTTGCATACTTCAAGATTACTTGCAAATGGAAAAAGGTATGAAAAAAATGTATACATGTGTCAAATTAATAGGTGCAAAAGTTGCAAATTCCATGGCTCAGTAGCAGGTGCTAGTTTGGTCTTTTCATTTATTCTTTTATGACAGCAAGGCTTTTTAAAACGTACGTTATAGGTTTTCTTTCCAGACGCTGATAAGCAAGCAATGTAGCAGTTTCCAGGCTCCATACACCCTAATCTGCAGATTTTAAAGATGAATGGCCCTGGACATTCTTAAAAGTGCACTTTCATGCCTGTGTGGCTTAGCACTTTTGGCTTCTATAGGCTATTTTGCTGATACTCTTTTAAAATATCAAAAAGTCTTGATTAAGTCTTAAATGTTTGACAAGATGACATGGCGTTTGAAATTGAAATTGGTTCTGATTGTTTGTTTTAAAGTTCTTTTTGTACAGTGAAAAAGTGGCTTGGCCACTGTGAGGAGAGAAAAGACATTAATCAGTAGGAAATTTGTGTCTTGGCAATGTTTTTATGATCTTCACGTTAGACCTGCTTTTAAAATGGTGTGTCCTTTTGTGTTGTGTCTGTGAGTCTGAACTATTGATTTTCTGTAACAGCGTTTTCTGTATCAAAGAGAACGTTTCAGAGTGTTCTAGTATGCTCAAATAGTAACAGCTAATTCACTCCGTCGCTGAGAAACAGTGCATGCAACCTAACCGTGAGCAAGTCTAACGCCTTATTTACTGTATATGTGGCATATAAATACTATTCGTGGTCATCTGAATGCCTTATACAGTGGGGCAAAAAAGTATTTAGTCAGCCACTGATTGTGCAAGTTCTCCTACTTAGAAAGATGAGAGAGGTCTGTAATTTTCATCATAGGTACACTTCAACTATGAGAGACTAAATGAGGAAAAAAAATCCAGGAAATCACATTGTAGGATTTTTAAAGAATTTAATTGTAAATCATGGTGGAAAATAAGTATTTGGTCACCCACAAACAAGCAAGATTTGTGGCTCTGACAGACCTGTAACTTCTTCTTTAAGAAGCTCTTCTGTCCTCCACTCGTTATCGGTATACCCGGTGCACTTGCTTCAACTTGTATGAGTCTTTTCAGCCGAAACTCGATTCATGATTCACAATTCAGTACACAGTGATTCATTGATTCAGATTCACAGTAGCCCTCGGTGAAGATCGCCACTGTGTTTATTGTCTTTATCGTCTTTTTCTTTTCTTCTTTGTATTCTTAACTAACATGGGTCCTAAACTGGTTAATAATGACAGCCAACCAAAAGAAAAACAAAACTGAATCCTTTTGGATCTCAGACTGGGCAGTTAGCATTAGCAGCTAGCGCCGGAGTTCACCAATAGAGTAAGTGTTTTGCTTTTCCTTTTCACTTTCAATCCATTACACACTGAATTACATGAGATCTTTCAACACTTTATTATAAAATAAGCCTTGTGTTAATGATTTTGGCCAACTGTGGGTTAATGCTAATGTTAATGTGTAATTGGCTTCGCTATGATGGAGTACAGACTATATTAAACTATGTAAAATATGTATATAGTCTATGTAGCCTAGTGCTTAAGGTACTGGACTCTGGACCAGAAGGTCAAGGGTTCAAATCCCACCTCTGCCAAGCTGCCACTGTTGGGTCCTTGAGCAACTGCTTGGATTGTAAGACTGTACCAATTGTAAGTTGCTCTGGATAAGGGCGTCTGCTAAATGCTGTAAATGTTAATGTTAATATATTTAACTTATGATGGATTTGTCAGAAGGTAACCCCTTCGTAAATCAGGGAGCACCTGTACAATACATCCATTAATGCATATAATATTATACAGTGTGGATTTTCTGGGGGTCTGGACCGGATTAATTCAATTTACGTGATTCCTTATGGGAAAAATTTGCTCGGTAACTGAGGTACCACTGTATATCTATATGATGGATCATGTGTTCATATATTTGTTCTCTGACTTGTATACTGCCCATTATTTTACATTTTTCTACATTGATTTCAAAGGTAGATTAACTACATTTTCAGTATTCAGTATTTGGTCTAGCTTTCAAAAAGCACAACCTATTGAATAAAATGAAATGAAATAAAACTGCTGTTTGTTTTTCCATTCTACGAAGTCTACTAGCTAGCCACAATGAAAGTGATTGCCTGAACCCACTGATTAACTGAGGAGATTTATTGACAGTAGCAGTTCTAATCGTATCACTTTTTCGTTTCTTCAGTCCCCATACTACCTGATCCGCCTGACACCGCCCCCTGTGATAAACCACACATGAATGGACAAGACGGAGACCGAGAAGGGGGAAATGTACACACTCACGAGAGATGGGGAGCATAGACAAGACAGTGAAATAGTCATGGCGCTACCATAGTTTTCATTTAGCAGATAATTACCCTGTATCTGCTGGGTGGGCCTGGGTCCAATTTGGCCGTAAACCCAAGGAAAGCTTGTTTGCAGTTGGTTCACGTATTTGGCTGTCATGTTCAGAGATTGAGTCTTGATTAGTACAGTCTCTCAAGCAGGTGTGATGAGGGCGGGCCAACAGAATGGCACTCGCACCGAGTCCCTCAAGATGACTTAAATAGGGGATCCATGCATCATTTAAGCAGCTCTCTTTACTTTTACTATAACTCCAATGCCTCAGCATCTTTTTTTAGTTAAAATCTCACGTATTACACATTCTTCCAAGATTGTGACCCAAGTTTCAGGACGTCAATCTCAGAAAAAATGGATTTATCTTCTAAGTCTCTGTTTGCTTTCATTCATGAGCTTGCCATGGCAAACTCCGCCACCGCCGTCTGAAACGGGATAGAATCAATATGATCTAGCATGGTGTTTTGAGGCTTCAGTACTGAAGACCTGCAGCAGTGCACTGATTCAACTAATCAGTTAATTTTTCTCCTTTTGGAGTTCTTTCTATTTCCCTAGTCACATGACCTCCCTTGGTGCATGACCCATGCTGGTTTCTTCTGTTACACTTGAAGCTTTTCTCTAAGCTTCTTTGTACTGGACAGCAGTGGATAATGGAGAATCGATGTGCCCAGAGGAACTGTGCTTCCCATGTCCGTATGCTTCTTGGGCTGGCACGTTGAACAGCCAGCAGGAGTTGCTCTTGCAGAAACAGTGAGGTGAACCACTATCAGGCCTTCCCTCCTTCAGATAAGGCCAATTGTTATAGACCACCCAGTCAGGCCGGTGGCATCACTGAGACTCAAACTGTAGTTTGGAATGCAAAAATTGAGCTGGGACTTGTATTGTCTAACATCAGACCTCACTGTCATGTTCCAAAATCTAGTGTAAATCCTTTTAGAACTGTTTCCCAACCTTTGTTCCTTGGAGCCCCCCTATAAGTATGTAAGAAAAGCTGCCCCACCTCCCAACACACTGACCAAAAGAGTAAAGTGATTCATTGCAAATCTTTATAGGCTAAATAAAACATAGATTATAGCGTTTTCCTTTTCTCTTGGGTTCCTTTTGTTAATGTCTTTGCCGTCTCTTGCTTTTCTCGTCACTTTTTTTGCAGAATAATTCTGCTAAGGTTTACTGAGTGTGTTTTTGGAAGCCTGTCATGGACCGGTGACCCCCAACGTTTCATAATCTTCATATTCTGCATGGTGGTTAATTCACAGATGGTGAAACAAGTTCGTTAGATAGTTAGTTAGAGCTGTCTTTGATGGCCACTGGTTTCCGACATGGTGTCCATAGTCTTTTCAAAGCACCACATCCATGTGAGTGAGGATGAGCCACATCTAGCAATTAAATCTAATGACTTGGACCGTGAGGCTGGTGGTGTCTGTATTTTGTCTCCTAGCACAGTTTGTGCACTCATTTTTAACTTCAGACTTGCGCTTTGCTCACTGTGCATGCGTAGTATTCTCAGACGCAGAGAATACCTGAAACCAAAAGGCGTGTTTTTGACTTTTTGTGTTCCAAAGTGAAGGGCATACTTGATAATATCAGCTCGTACATCACTAAAACATCAATTATGATACCATCAAAGACGATGCATATCGCACCTGATCATTTCTGGTGTTAATTTGTTGTTTGAGGGTGGTGTTAATTTGTGGGTTTTCATACAAGGAGAAATGAGAGTGACTGCTGGACAAGCGACTCAAGTGTGGCAAGTGAGGGAGTGTGTAGTTGAAATCCGTCGTGGATAACGCGGGCAGCCAATTACTGAAGCGACAATACGCCAATATGCTGATGAAAAGCATCTAGACTGAACCAGTCAAAGGAGTTTTTTGATGTCATGTGTTCATTATAATTCATTATGATATATTTTCCTTTCATTTTCTATTGACTGCTCCATCACTTTAGCATTATTATTCAATCCGGGCAGCTCCATCAGCTGCTTCAGTGATTAACCTGGTACTGATCTTCGTGACTAATCAGTCAATACGGCCATTGTTTCAAAACGACGATCTATATCTCTAGCCAGCTCTTTAGTGATCTGACAAAGCAGTGCGGCTTAAACAGCCGAGCCACTCATTTGCGTGCTGCAGCGTCGGAGTACACAAACGCCACTGCAACAGGTTTAATGCTCATGTGCAGTGAAGAAGTTGGTTTGATCATCTCCCAGCTGTCACTCTCCCACCCTCGTCCCCCATGTCTCCAGAGCTTTTGATACATTTGAGAGAAGGAGGGGAGCAGACAGCTGTGGTTGAGTGCGGCACCCTGACGATTGCGAGCAGAGGGATAATGGAGTGAAATTGCACGCAGAGCTGTTTCTCGGCGAGGATGCCTGTCTCCCCTTGCCATTGTGTCTGCAGCATGGCAGGCTTTGTGGGGGCTGGCTGTATTTCTCACCCTCTTGCAAAGCACCCTGCAAAGGAGAGAGAAAGGAGTGGTGAGAGCTGGTTTCATTAGTGGGAGAAAATGGACGAATTTCAGGCCTCTGACCAAGCGTGACATGGAGGGCTAAGTTTTTCATCTCACTTTCTCTTTTTAACAGTCACTCAGTCTGAAGCGGCGGCGTGTCCAGATGGGGTCTGGTAGCCACTGTTAGGCTGCCTCCTTACAAACACTCTTCCTCCCTCCTCCTCTTCTACCTCAACGTCCCCTCCTTAACTTTGTCTCTCTTCACTGGACTGTGTCCACATCCTCCAAAACGTACCTCCAAAACGTGTCTCCCTGTGGATACGTTGCCTCTGCTGTGTTGGTAGCATTGTATAAATTGAGGGAGTATTGTGTAGCTCTCCCTTGTACATCCAATACTTTGAACTGTCGAGGGACCTCCATGGGTCGGACGTGTCCAGCACTGCATTTAATTTCGTGGCGTGGTTAATTCCAGGGTTGCCAGATCCAGCGAGGACCCCCCCCCCTTAAGTCAATGGAAAAAGAGGCCAAATAAAGGCAGGTATTTAGAAATATGTGGATCTGGCAACCGTGAAGTAATGCTCGTGCACATGCGCAGACTGAAACCACTGATTCTAATCAGGTAATGGTATACATGCAATGAGTAATCCAATTACTGGAGTAAAATCCAGCTCTCTCTGTTGGAGTTCTTGACCTGATTTCTAAATTGGAGTATTCTGTGTACATGATCACTTGAATTATGAGATCACTGCAGAAGTTCGACTATGATCGGATTCCTAAATGCATGTAAACACACTCACTGTTTAGATCCGTGGAAAGTGTCAAAGTAACATCAGCAGAATATTGACCTGAGCATCACATTGTCCATGTGATTCACTTCCCCTGAAACAGGTCGTTGATCAAAATGGACATTGAGCGGAAGTTACCATAGTCACGTTGTCTTTTTATGCTACTGTGATGTAAATATAAAGGCTATTTTCACAAGAATGCAGCATGGAAACTATACGTAAATGAGCCAGAGATGCCGCTGAAAACAAGAACGGAACGCTACCATCTACACAGCAGATGTGAAACCTTTCCGAAGCCTTAACTGTTCAACATATCACCCACTGTTGGAATTACAACACCGTGGTTCTTCAGTTACAAGCACATCTTAAAGATCACCCTGTAGAATCAAAATATGAACGTACATGATGGAATATAAACATAAATAAACCTACCTTGCTGGCTGCACACAACCAAGAGGGAATGAGTCCATGTGAAGAAGCACTAATTTCCAGAACAGGCAATGGAGTATCACCTTTTAAACACTTTTAAACTTTTAAGTAGGTCAATCCAGTGCTTGGCCACTTGGGAAGTCGCAGTGATCAAATGACCGGCGCTCGGCACTTCTAGGTATTTGTAGGTCAAGCCTACAAGGCACTCGTAGTGGTAAGCAGAGTACAAAGTTTTCCATTTCACATCTCTTCTTGTGTCCTTCGCAACACAGACCGTAACATAGTTCCTACTTATGCATGTAGCTCATGCAAAGTGAATCAATATTCATGAAAATGAAATAAAATGAAATAAAAATTCTGGCTTCAATCCCAGGTGGAGCGATCTGGGTTCTTTCTGTGTGACATCTGCATGCTCTCCCCGTGTCCTGGGGCTGGACTGTGGTAGCCTAGCGGGTAAGGTGCTGCACTATGGACCAGAAGGTCCAGGGTTCAAATCCCACCTGTGCCAAGCTGCCACTGTTGGGTCCTTGAGCGAGGCCCTTAACCCACAATAGCTTGGATTGTAAGACGGTATCAATTGTAAGTCGCTCTGGATAAGGGCGTCTGCTAAATGATGTAAGGTACTCCAGGTACTCCAGTTTCCCCTCTCAGTCCAAAGACATGCTTGTTAGGTTAATTGATGTCTCTGATGTGCCAGTAGTATGTGAGTGTGGGTGTCCTACGATGGATTGGAGCCTGTCTAGATGTTTTCCTGCCTTGTGTTGCCAGTTAGGCGACAGCCCTGATAAAGAGTAAACGGTTAAGAAAATGAATGAATGAATGAAAGTAAACAAAACGTGATAGTATGGGGGTAAAAATACTGTTTTACTTTGACCAGCGGTTTAAAAGACAGATTTTTATTTTTTATTGTAATTTGTTAGAATTGGTTGTTAAAGCAACTAGATGTTGATGGGATGGTCGTTAAAAAGTACTGTACTTAAAAAAGAAGGACGCTTATCTTTATAGGTTTCAGCTACCGAATAGTTCTGCAGGGAACTAAGAACAATTACCTGTCACCCTGTGTTAAATTTGTTTAGTGGGGTGGTTGCCTCACAGCTCCAGCATCCTCATTGCGAACCCGACCTCTGACTCTGCCAGTGTGGAATTTGCATGTCCTCCCCCTGTCCGTGTGCATTTACTCCGATTACTCCAGTGTCCTCCCACATTCCAAAGACATGCATTAGGCTAATTGATTACACTAAATTGGCCCGATCTGAGAATGCATGTTTCTGTGCCCGTCCTTAAATAGCCATCGATGCTGAAAGTGCCGTGTAATAAACCAAATAAACAAACAAACTAATGTTTGAAATCTCTGCTGCAGTATCTTTTCCACTCTGTCGGAAAAAGTTGTGCTTTTGTGTATTTAAGTGCTGTGCTGATACCCCATGCACCATTATCACGCTACAGAAAAGCATCAACAGTCCAAATTCTTTCTGCTACATCGGCGGTGAGTTGACTTTCAAATCCCCAAAACGTTTTTTCACCCTCCTCGTTAAAATGCTATTAAAAGGGAATTACTCGTACCAGAGCCGCCAAGAATCGAGACACTGCGTGACGATGAGAAAGCAGAACAAGTAGAGGGCAATGTGGATGTATGTACATTTTCGAAGTAAGTTTGTACACTGTAATAACATCCTCGTTTATGAATAAGTAATATGCAATTATTGTAAAACTGAATTGCTCTGTCACTTAAAAACTATGCCTGATAGAGAAATTGTAAAAACAGATTCATATCCAGTCCAAAAAGTACTTTAAGGCAGGGGTGTTCCGAGACTACTTGTTATACTGGGGCACACAGAATTTAGAGGGGCACAGTGGTACCCCCTGCTTGCTAATCAGTCCTAGGGGCACAATCATGCATGAAATGAGCCTGCTAAACACTAGAAGTGCTTTAATACTAAAGTTTGTGTTACTTAGCCATGGATGAGGAATAAAGAATTTTGTATTTATTGCATTCATTTTGTTTATACTAATGTAACTGATGCCTTTGCTAGTTTAATAAATGGCTTTAGTGGTCTAATATGTACTTTTGGTAGGTTATACGGTTATAAGTAAATGTGTGTGTGGAGGGGGGTCACGATACGATTATATGGCGATACATTGCGATACGATGCGTATTGCGATATATTAATACATCACATGACTAATAATTCCTGAAAATCAATTAAGTATATCACGAAAATAAATATTGCGATATACTGCAATATTTTTAGCAAAGCGCTAGTTATAAGTGGCCAAAACATACAGGTATCGTTACCTTGCCTGAAGCTTGGGTGATCTTCTTTTAAGTATTTGTTGTAGTCCATGACTCCATGCAAAAACAAAAGAGACTCGCTCTGACTAACGGTGTTAGTCGCTCAAGCTTTTGGAAGGATGCCGAGGCATTATGGGAAGTGTAGTGCCTGTGGGGAATTTGCATGTCATGTCCTGTATTGCAGCAATCCAGGATAAAATTGACTTTTTAACACTGATTTTAATGGGGCACAGCAAAATTATACTGGGGCAACTACCCTGGTCAAGTGGGTCTGATGACCCCCTGCAATAAGGTCCACCTATTTTGGTTTAAGGGATTGGGATGCGTTTTCCAGGGTTGTTATTATGAGTATAAGCCTCTTGTGCCAGAAATCAAAGCTGGTTTATACTTCATAGTATAAAGTAAAAGTACAGTGGCAGCTTCTCAAGCTTTGCTTTCTGGCATGAGTATATTATGCACTTATGGTGAACGTAGGAAAACCATTGGGAGCATTCAAGGTGATACAATTACCTGTAACTATAACTGGTGAAAATGATTTGGTCTTTAACCAAGAAAAATGTGTGACTGTTGGCAGCACTGTAAAAGTGGAATAAGCTCCAGGTTGGGCTCTTATTGAAAAATAATCTGATTTGTAGTGCTTAATGAGCCCTCCACTTTGCATCACATTGGCTTGTGTAGATTATTTTCCCATAACAGAACACCCCATCGTGCTTTATTCAATTCTTAAATAACACAAGCACGGTTGTAATCTACACGAACCTGCAATTAAGAGTAATGTTTCTGAACGTCAGCTCTACAGAATTTTGACAGTAGCCTGCCATCAGGGGAGAGCCGTTCTCTGACAGAAACATGATTTGTGTTGGTGAAGAAAAAAAGACCTGAATGAAACTTGTGCATGTATATCACATCATTTGGAGGTTGTTTATTATGCTGCATTATTCCAAAGAGCTGAAACAGTCTTTTTCAGTCATTTCTACTCTGTTCCTCTATTATATTAGGAGATAAACATCTCTCTTAAACTCTGAACATTGCAGCCATAAAATCCGGTCACCTCAACAGCCAGTCGGTGCCGCGGGTCTACGAGCAGAGGTGGGAGTTTAAGAGCAGAAGTCCGTCATTTGCCAGGTCCGCATGTTCTAATTGACTTTGGGGTTATTTTTTATACAGCTAGGCCTCGTTTTACAATGGGAGTACGTTCCAACAAAGTTGAAATTATCGTAAACTGACAACTTTAATATACACCATATATATCATAGCATAGCTGACCTTAAACATGCTTAAAACACTCAACCTACAGTTGGGCAAAATCATTAACATAAAGCCCATTTTATAATAATGTGTTGAACATCTTATGCAACTTATTGAATAATGTATTTAAAGTGCTAAACAAAAATGATTATTGTCGTGACCATGCCTTTTCCTTACTACATTTCCCAGTGCTCATCACTCCCGCCACGTAACTCCTTACATCACTGCCGAGTTTGGAACAGAATGCAGGAGAGTATCATACTGCATGTCACATGTCAGGAATTCGGTTTCTGCCAGCTGTGTATTTATGTGTATTATCAGATTAGCATAGTAAAGTCAAAATATCCTAAGTTAGATCATGGCAAAATGGGGACTACCTGTACATTTGCTTACAAGTGTTGGTAGTTGCGGGTTGTATGCTTTCAGGCTTGTTTGTATAGTGTACTTGCTTATTCGGGTTTGCTCCCTGATCCTGTCTCGCTCTCCAATATTCTTCCAAGTTGGCTTTGTTTAAAATCTAAAGTCCAAAGGCAAATATACATTTATAAAATGTATTTGCAGATCAAGTGGTTACTCTTCACGCGCTTTGGGCCTGTTTCGAGTCAATTTGCTTCTTTTGGGCTTGTTTCTATGGGTCTGGTTGCTTATTTCTCTTGTGGGATCTGGCAACCCTGATTTGTGTGTGTGTATATGGGTGTGTATGTAAGTAAATGTCGGTTTGTGTTTAATAGAGACTTATTTGTGCAAGTTATACATGTTTGAGGGAATGACTTTCCGCTGCTTATTTGTAACAAGGTGTAAATGGCGTTTGTGTGTTTTTGTGCCTGTTCTATTGTAAATAGTACTCCTTTTTTTTGTCCCCTCACTACTTTATTATACATTTACATTTACAGCATTTAGCCGACGCCCTTATCCAGAGCGACTTACAAATGATGCGGTCTTACAATCCAAGCAATTGTGGGTTAAGGGTCTTGCTCAAGGACCCAACAGTGGCAGCTTGGCAGAGATGGGATTTGAACCCTGGACCTTCTGGTCCAGAGTCCAGTACCTTAACCGCTAGGCTACCACAGTCCCAAAATGTCATATATAGGTTGGACATATATTATGTCCAACCTATAACTAACTATATAAACTGGTTCATATTCACTTGAGTCTCTGTGTCATCTGGCTGATCTTCAGTGTTCTTCGTAATTCTGTCTATCAATACATTTTTGGCTTCCATCAAGTAAAAGTATCAGATGTTTCAGTCACTCATCAGTCACTCGTGTTTTCAGTGGTACCTCTGATGCATTTATGTATCTTTGGACACCGCTTTCTTATGGAAATACCCTTTATATTTGCATTACAGTAGCTAAAAATGACTAGTCATGTCTGGTCAATGAGCATTTCGGTCAACGACCTGTCTCACAGAACGAATGCAGTTGTTAAATGGCGCTAAGGTGTACAGCGTCGGATATGGAGGAAACGGGACAAAGTGGGACGGCTTGGATGACTGTTTTGCCTTTTCCCTTGCTCTCCTTTATCACACTTCCATTGGTTTTGCCTTTTAGTCTTGATCCCTTTTCTACAAATTGTTCATTGTTATATCTTTTGGAATGGTGCATGCAGCAGATGGTGCAAATCTCCCTTTTAGCCATGGGGCTTATGGGTTTTACCTTCACAGGTATGACCTCCGTGTTGGTGTCCTGTTTTGTTAGCAGGCACTCTGAGGGCCGTGAGCCGGAGCACTCCAACTTTGTCCCGATTTAGTTATTCGTAACTCTAGGGTTTTGGGCCATATGTTTGGCAGAGAGGCTCCCTCTTTTCCCTTTTTTTTCTCTTGCACACACCAATGGACAGATAGAGAACGGAGACGGTTAAACTAGAACGAGTGTGTATTGTTCTCCCTTTGTAAATATCAGGCCACCTCTAGTCTTCAGGACAAGGAATTGTTCACTGATCAATATTCCTCAGGAGATCAGTGAGAAAGGGAGCCGATGAGTGATTGGTTCTTTAAGAAGCAGGGCTCGAGAGTTGTTTGTGTAGGCACGGATGAGCATTTACACACACTGTTCTTTTTCAATGAGCCGGAGGCTTAGAAAAGGCTTCGTCTGCATGCTTTAGTGCTCTCATTTTTTTCTTTCAGCCATTCCCTTTCCTTTCAGTCTCCCACTCTTTGTCAGTCACGTTGCGGATCAGCTGTAAAAACAACAGCACCCTGGTGATCAGAGGGATTGGGTAAAAAAGGCATTGGTGGAACAAAAATCATCAGAGGCAGTGAATAGTAGGAGAAATTCAGCCGATGATTACCCTAATGACCCCTGAGTGTGATGGTGTCTGACCTTTAAGAAAGCATCAAAGCTTTCAAATGCATGCATGTCTTGTAATGAAATGGCTAATAGTGAATTCTGTCATCCAAGTAAAGCAATGTCAGTTAACTCACACCAATAAACTACAGCGCCTACATGAGGTCTCTTATTAAAAGAGAACAAACCTTCATACCGGTGCCAAATTTCACTCCGCTGTGGTAGCAACCATACAGTGCTGTGAAAGGGTCTGTGCCTAACTAGTGAAATAAATGGTTTATGAATTTCAAACAGGAGCCTGTTGTCTGTCTCCAGTATTAAGAGCTAAGGTTGGGGAGAAAAAAAGACGAGATGGAAGAAAATTTGCATGCATTTGCATACATTTTTAAAATAAACGTTAATTTGCATTGCTTTTTACCGGCTTGCGCGCACGCAGTGTTTGTTTCTTCTTCCATTTCGCACTATCTGTGAACAAAATGCTCTTGCAGGCATGCTCAATTCAGTTCCCTCTGTGTAGGTCCTTTTGATGTACTCCCATAACGAAGTGAAAGCTATGTAGTTAGGTTTGTTTAGCTTTTTGAATGTCCCTGTGCACATAACTCTGCCAAATGGAAACCCTTTTTTCTGCATCTACTAATTTACTTCTAAATTGCACCCCC
Source organism: Ancistrus triradiatus (assembly GCA_025084515.1). Classification (NCBI taxonomy): domain Eukaryota; kingdom Metazoa; phylum Chordata; class Actinopteri; order Siluriformes; family Loricariidae; genus Ancistrus; species Ancistrus triradiatus. The sequence goes on from JAJAGP010004582.1 coordinate 22,452, forward strand.
AAATATTTTGAATGTTATGCTGTTATAGACTGTCAATCAATAGTACAGTATTATGGCGGTCTCTATTTAAGGCGTCTTTCAAATGATTGAGGTATTTACATAAGGATTCTGGCCGATTTCAGTTTAATTTCGCCTCATGCAAATCATTTTCTATTAGCCATCAAAAGCCATTTATCAAAATTTTTCAACAATTTTGCTGCATCTGTAAAATTGAAGAGAAAAGTTAGGAAACCTACAAGTTGCCTCTTTTATCTGAATAGTTTGTGGTAGCCTAGTGGTTAAGGTACTGGACTACGGACCAAAAGGTCCAGGGTTCAAATCCCACCTCTGCCGAGCTGCCACTGTTGGGTCCTTGAGCAAGGTCCTTAACTCACAATTGCTTGGATTGTAAGTCGCTCTGATAAGGGCGTCTGCTAAGTGCTGTAAATGTAAATGTAGTTTAATTAAATAATATGCACTCACCAGCCACTGTATTAGGTATTGGGCACTTTTGCAATCAGAACTTCCTTAATTCTTTGTGTCACAGATTCAACAAGGTGCCCCAACAAGGTGATCCCATCATGTGATCACATCACAAACCTCTTGTTCCACCACATCCCATAGGTGCTCTATTGGCTTTTGATGTGGTGACTGTGGAGGCCATGAGTACAGTGAACTCATTGTTATGTTCAAGAAAGTTTGAGATGATTTGAGCTTTGTGCTATAGCCCATGATTGTCCTGGAGGTAGCCACCAGAAGATGAGTACATTGTGGTCATAAAGGGATGGACATGGTCCACAAAGATACTCAGGTAGGCTGTGGTGTTTAAATAATATTCAACCGGTATTAAGGAGCCCAAAGTGTCCCACAAAAATATCCCCCACACCATTACACCACCACCAGCCAGAATTGTTGATGCAAGGCAGCATGGATTCATGCTTTCATGTTGTTTACGCCATATTCTGAGACTCATCAGACCTCGGTTATAACAAGTGGTTATTTGAGTTACTGTTGGCTTTGTATGAGCTCGAAAAAGTCTGGCCATTCTCCTCTGACCTCTGGCCTAAACAAGGCTTTTTCACCCAGAGAACACTGGATATTTTCTATTTTTCAAACCATCCTCTGTAATCCCTTGAGATGGCTGTGCATGAAAATCCCAGCAGATCAGCAGTTCCTGAAAGACACAGACCAGCCCGTTTAGCACCACCAACCATGCCATGTTCAAAGGCACGTAATTCACCTTTCTTCCCCATTCTGATCCTCGGTTTGAACTTCAGCAGGTCGTCTTGATCATGTCTACATTCCTAAATGTATTGAGTTGCTGCCATGTGATTGGCTGGCTAGATATTTACGTCAACGAGCAATTCAGCATGTATACCTACATACTAAAGTGGCCGGTGAGTATATATTCCCATCATGTTTGGTGTTATTCACTTTCTGTGATTTGTATCAGATTGTTCATACCACTGTCTAGATTAAAGTCTGTTAAAAATCTTAAAAAGGGTAATGATGGCACCCAAAACCATTTAAAATATAATTTAATAGTCGGGGTGGGTATTGGAAAGGCTGTCACGATACGATACGCGTCACGATACATTGCGATACGATGCATATTGCGATATTCCAATACAGTTCACTGAAAATATAAAAGCAGTCTTGAGTCGTCTTAATACGTCACAATGACGGACAAATACAGTCAAAACTGTACTGCGACATCTACAGGAGCGGAGATTGTAGTTTACACCCCTTTTAAAATGTATTTTTTCTTCCTTTCAAAAAATTGATGTTTTGAGCTGAAAATCACGATACATTTTGGCATCAATTAAAAAAAATCTAATAAAATTTAGCAATCGTTTGAGCATGATCATAGCATGCCATGGTGGTTGTGACTTTCCCATAGATGGCTTTTAGGTTGCGTATTTCTTTGGCGCAAACAGCATTGTCCCGCACGCGTGCAGTGTTAATATTGTCCGTGCATCATTTGTAAACAGCTTCCTTCTGTGTGTTCTTCAGTACTGCTAAATTAAAAAGGGAGGAAAGCAGAACGGATCTTGTCTCTGTGGGCCTTGCAAATGAAGGCTTCCATTTATCCTGCTTTTCTCAGTGAAGCGTATCCTCAGGGCCACTGATAAGTCTGCAGCAGTTTCCCTCCCTCTTGAAATGGCGTGGCACATCCAGGCCTGATTGGGTAATAGTCTGAGACGGGCCATATTGACCCACCTGACTGATGCATCTCTACTGTTTCTCATTACCGGGTCAGCTTCCTTTTAAAAGGTCTTTTGTATCAGCTATGACTGGCTCGATTTGCGAGTCATCCAGGTAATGGCTCATTTGACTGGAAACGATTAAGCCTTCGGATTGATTACACCCTTTGATGTTGACAGGACGCAAAGTTCTGAATCCTTTGGGACCTTGGAGCAACTGAAATCCGAAATTCGTTTTGAGCTGACCTATCAAGAGGTTGTTATTCCATGACTAATAATGGAAAACAGAAATGGAAATGGTGTTTTGTTTACTTAATAAAATGTTTAATTAAACCCTTTCAGGTCATTGAAGCAATGCACAAATACATTTTCACCCAAAATGGCATCTGTGTAGTTTCTGATAACTTATTTCATTAAATGAATTTCATTAGCCATTCGGATATGACTTGAGTGTTACTTTCCAAAACAAGGAACTTACCATTAGGGCTGTGCTAAAAATCGATACAGCAATATATCGCGATATTTATTTTTGTGATATACTACATGATTTTCAGCTCAAAATTTTTTTGAGGGAAGAAATGGGGTGTAAAATGTGGTGTAAACTACAATCTCCACTCCTCACAGTCGTGTTTTGACTCAATTTGTCTGCTGAATTATCAGTGTGATGCGATGGATTAAGACGACTCAGATTGTATTTCAGTTGTTTTTATATTTTCTGTGAAATTTCATGTGGAATTTCACTACATTAATTGTATCGTGACCCTTGTATCGTGATGCGTATTGTATCGTGAAGTCTTCTCCACTACGCACCCCTACTTAACGTTGTGTTTTAGTATAAAATTAAAAAGCGATTTAAACAAGAAAATGAGGTTATTGAATTCTCCTTCTAACAAGAACACATTTACTTCGAAGTGTTGGCCTGTTCTTGCACAAGAAGAAAGCTGTTTCAGCATTTTCAAAAGACTCAGTACTCTGTTCGGAAAATTACTGACATTATTCAGTCTAGGAAAGACTTGGTAATTTTGGGTTTTGTAAGTTTGAATTCGTGTTTCCTTTCTTTCCCTTGGTCAGTGGAGACTCTGGGTAATAAACGGAGAGGATTATGCTGGAAGTGTTAATGAATGAAATTGCTCTTTTTCATCACCAGAGACTGTCAAAGGTAATTGTACAGAGCCTCTGTATATTAGGGTGCCAGTGGACAAAGATGACATTTTTACAGTCTTTGCCCAAATCCTTTTTATTTTAGTGTAGAGCTTAATATAAAGAACATTGTTATATAAAAGTGCAGCTGAGCGGTTGCTCAAATACTTTTCTATTAGCCACCAAAATACATTTATCAAAATTATTCAACAGTTTCAGAAGTTAATGGCTTATAAAAATATTTAATAGACTACTGACCCTGATTGTAAGCTCTGAAACTCTTGGATTGTTACGTAGTTTGAGGTTTATTTTGAAGAGTAGCGTTTGTATAAATTGCTGATACAAGTGAATAAGTTCCTTGAGTTCATCAGCTTTCTCCACACTTGTTGGGCTGGCCATCCAGGAATGGATGTCATGGATAATGTGTACCAAGTGTTGGGTGGGGTTTGGCATTCCTGTGGGTCTTGGAGTCATGGATGCACTTACACTTCTTTAATACAGTAGGTGGCTACAAGTAGATACATTTTCTTGGCTGATTCTGCCTGCCGATTTTTCCATATGATCAGCCAATTCTGATTCTGCTGTTGTCTAAGAATTATAAATGACAGCATACAGAAACATTTTGTTTAACTTTTTTTTAATGGAAACTTCTTAATTGCTGAAGAAAGATAGCAGGAGCTGCTGGCTTATGCCAAGTTTTAGCTTTAACCTCTTTTAACCTCTTGTTCAAATTCCGCATATTCAGCGGGTGGTGCTGTTTTAAATGTCTTATTAAAAAACTTGTTGTTCCAAACGCTTATTTTTGCCGAAGGCATATTTTTGTTACGCCTATATTGCAAACAAGAGCTTCCACACTGAAGTCAAGGCTATGTTCGAAATAAATCCCTTCTCCCTCATTAGTATCCCTTTCCTCTCATTACTAATGCGCTATATAGAGAGATACTACTTAGTTGACTAAGTAGCACTCAAAAAACAACTGTAATCTAACACTTCCTCATCAGGTACATGCTTCGGCAGCGGTCTGATTGAGAGTGGCTGATCACCCTACAAACGTCACTCAGCACATCTCTAGGTACAATGCATCTCAAAGCAATTCCTGATGTGGTTCGAGCAGTCAGATTTAAATCTGATATAAATGCCTGTTGGGTGCATTTGCACACGTTTTTATGTTATCCTTATCTGAATACAATCCTGATACTCGAGGTGCATGACATGACCTAGTGTAAAGGGGGTCCCAGTGTTGAGCGATTTCAGCTAGGTACACTATGTGGACAAAAGTTTGTGGACACCCCTTCTGATTATGGAACGATAACAATGTTATCTATCTATCTGCACTATACATACAAAAGTTTGTGGACACTCCTTCACTCACTTTTAACACATTCCTAATATACAGCATACATTTCTGGATTTTCCATACACATAGAGAGTGGCAGTAGAATGAGTTGTACTGATACCTCAGTGACCTTTATAGGTTCCACTTCCAAGAAATCAGTTCATCAACTTTCTGCCCTGCTGTCTTTAAAGTCCATGGAGAATTTTAATTGAGAACTTTGCTGGCTGGCACAGAACCTCAGCATCATCAGACACCTTAAAGTGTACTGGAATGTTAAAAGTGAGCCAGGGCTTATTGTCTAACATCAGAAACCGACCTCACAGTCCTGTTCCAAAATCTAAAAAAATGGAAAATTAATATGGAAAGCCCTCTTATACAAGAACAAAGGTGCTGGCAAAGTCCATACTAATACCCATGTTTTGGGTGTAATTTTTTGGTGTCCACAAACTTCTGTCGGTATTGTGTAACAATGTGCCATTTGCCAGTGACTTGCCAATCAACATTTGGACTGATTTCAAAGAATCAAATTACAAGGGGAGTTTGAGACCCATAGTCTTTAACACAGTCATATGGTATACAGAGACAGGTTTATTTATAGCACCTTACCTCATAGTGTGAGAACATGTGAGATTCTTGGTATCACTCTGACAAGTCGGGGCTTTTCATGTGTACTGTCAACAGCAGCACGGAGAAGCCAACATCCTAGTTTGATGGCTTGATAACTCAAGGCCATGATTTTTTTGCACAAATTGCAAACACTTGGCCTGACTAAGATAGAAAGTGTGCTGGATAAAAATTAAGCAATAATATTTTCAGAACTTGTGGTGGCCTAGTGGTTAAGATACTGGACTATGGACCAGAAGGTCCAGGGTTCAAATCCCACCTCTGCGAAGCTGCCACTGTTGGGTCCTTGAGCAAGACCCTTAACCCACAACTGCTTGGATTGTAAGACTGTATCAATTGTAAGTCGCTCTGGATAAGGGCGTCTGCTAAATGCTGTAAATGTAAAATGTAAATGGTGTACTGATTTTGATCTACAACCACAGTACCAATATCTCATGTTATAGCATGAAACTCGAGTATATTATTATGGTTATACCACAGTTCAGTTATCACCATGTTGTTAGATTTTAAGACAAAGAGGGCAGAAAAAAATCAATCTTCAGCCAGGTAAAATAGTCCTATTCTATCAGGCACCCTGCTTCTAAAACATCATCATCAGACTATGGCCTTCAGTCATGATAGTCAAGGAACATAATTTCCCAATAGCTGTTTATTATACTGACAAAAACTACAAATATATTGATTGATAAGTTATAATTTAATAAAAAGGACACTTATTTGCATTCAACAAATAAAATGGGTCCGATTTATAGAAGAAATTCTACTAGAGGAGCTAAAGTGAGATCCCAATAGTGGTTATACCTTTGGAAAACAAAGCTATGGATGATAATATTATTAGTTGAAAATCGAAAGGGAGAGTTGTACAGCATCAGCCGCTTACGAGCCGGACATGAATGAACCTCGGATCAGCCATGGATGGTGTTTAATGGAAGACGAAGAGATTACAACAGCAAACAATGTCTTGAAAATAAAGAACAGAGGTGGCAGAACCAACAGAGCTGCTGATGCTGTATAACTCCCTCATAAGGTGACAAACCTTGGCTCATTGGAAGCATCAGGCTGGTCATTAATAGCTTCATCTTCCAAATGTAAGTTGAAACAACTTTTTAAACTCATTATAATTCATTCCAGGAGTCTTTTAGTACTATAATTTGATGCCATTTACATTCAGCTTTGAGACCATCTTTTTCAGAACGTTTTCTTCCTGTTTAAAATCCTTATGACATTTGTGATATAAATGGAACTTATGATTCACCAGCCTTTCATGTCGACTGTGTACATCTGTAATTTCTAGATGTCATTCTAGAAGGTAGACCTTTTGCGTTCCTTTCTGTCAGGTCTGAACATTTGGGGTTGACTTGCTGCAAAGCTCTTAAATACAAATACAGTGTCATCTCAAAATATTCATCATTGCACTTATTGTGTGCAGTCATTGTAAATCATAAAAAATTAATTAATCATTACATTTTACATTTACAGCATTTAGCAGATGCCCTTATCCAGAGCGACTTACAGTTGATACAGTCTTACAATCCAAGCAACTGTGGGTTAAGGGCCTTGCTCAAGGACCCAACAGTGGCAGCTTGGCAGAGGTGGGATTTGAACCCTGGACCTTTTGGCCCATAGTCCAATACCTTAACCGCTAGGCTACCATGGCCCTACTGGACTCTGTGATTGTTTGGGGAAAAGCGGGAACACATCATTTGACTGAATGTGTAGTATCTGACCCTTCAGGCTTCTTTCATCTCCAGCAAATTGTATTCCACTTTGTGTCATAACTCTGTTAATTTTACAAGGAGTCGTCCCTAACTTGCCTTATTCTGACAGAAGTTTTAATCTCTGTTACAAAAGGATGTAGTTTTTCAGGTGGGTTGCCATGGAAATAGTTTTCCTTATGTGAGAGGTGTCTAGTTGCATGCTGGGGAAGCTCTATCAATTCTGTAATTAAGTTATTTTTCCACAGAGTGAGAATTTGGAGTGCCTGAGAGAAATCGGTAATGATATTGTGGCTTATCTGTCTGCTACATAATACAACATGGTACTGGAAGTGCTTAGTTTGAATTTACTGATGCTTCCCCCAATTTTAAAGGACACAGAACTGTCCAGCATGTTTTCAGTACAGGTATGCACCATTTAAGGTAACTAAAACTGATTTTTTTTAAACGAGGTATTCATCTTTGTCTTCAGTGCTAGTTAACAAATGTATAAAACAACCCCAAGCTAGATGTAAAGGCTGATAGCTACATAAGAGTTGTTTGGTAATTGAGCTTTTCATAATCCAAATAACCAATTATTTGTTTCAATAATTAATGGATTATTCGCCTATCAAAATAGTCATTTGTTGCAGCCCTAATGCAAATGCATTGGAAATGCGGCTGAAAACGCGCATGGAACACTACCATCTACACAGCATCCATAATGCCGCATTTTTAATTGATGGAAATTGATTCTAGAATAATTATAGAAAGTACAGTGATGTACTATTACAACATTGTGTCGGGGAAAGCCTTAAGAGGATGGTATGTTGGACCTGATATGTTGATCATGGTGGCCATTTTGAAGTCGGCCATTTTGGATCCAACTTTATTATTTCCAATGGGAAGAGGGTCATGTAACATATCAAACTTATTGAGAATTTCACAAGAAAAACAATGGAGAAGAAATGCTCTCCCGATCTGACCCCCTTAGACTTTTATCTTTGGGGTCATCTAAAGGAAATAGTCTATGATGTGAAGATACGAGATGTGCAGCATCTGAAACAACGGATACTGGAAGCCTGTGCTAGCATTTCTTCTGCAGTGTTGCTATCAGTGTGTCAAGAGTGGGAGAATAGGTTTGCATTGACAATCCAACACAATGGGCAGCACTTTGAACACATTTTATAAGTGGTCATAAACTTGTAAATAACTCATGAAAGAATAAAGTTCCGTTAAAACCAAGCACACCATTGTTTTTCTTGTGAAATTCTCAATAAGTTTGATGTGTTACATGACCCTCTTCCCATTGGAAATAATAAAGTTGGATCAAAAATGGCCGACTTCAAAATGGCCACCATGGTCAACACCCATCTTGAAAAGTTTCCCCCCTCCCATATACTAATGTGCCACAAACAGGAAGTTGATATCACCAACATTCCCATTTTATTTAGGTGTATCCATATAAATGGCCCACCCTGTACATCAACCAAGTTAGAACAGTCTCTAGTCCAAACATGAGCTACTAAGCAAGCAAGCAAGCATATGACCAGGTTGACTTCTGTTCTTAAACTCCTGACCCCTGCTCGTGGATTCTCAGTGTTGGTTGACTATTGAGGTGACCAGCTGTTTATGGCTGCAACATCCAAAGCTAAGATTTATATTTCCTATAATGGATTATAATTTTTAAGCCCTCTCTCTTTAAAGAAAACAGACATTGATCGTATGGATGTTAAACGGCGCATAGCTGTATATAGATAACCATCTTGTGGCCTCACCACCTGCAAGGTGAAGGATGGGGGAGGTGTGCAGTATCAACCGGGCGGCAAGAATGGGATGGCAACTGCTATCTTGGTTACATATTCCTTCCATGTCTGCCTCTCTTATGACTCAAGTTACATCTAGAGGAATGCAGTCTAAGTGGTGACTTGTGATGAAGGTACAAAGATGTACCTGCATATATGACCGTGCTTAGTAACACCTGATTCAGGAATATGATGGGTCTGAATGAATCACAGCTCAGGCTTCCTGAAATCTTATGCGTTAGATCTCTGTCATTTGCAGGACAGGGCACGTTTGTTATGATGGAACAAATTTTATACGCCACACAGAGCATGAAGCTTAAGCTTGCTTTAAAAGGATACTGTTATGAGTAGTTCTATCGGGGGGTTCTGTACCTTTTGTGATTAGTCTGGGGAATTAGAGAAAGATCACAAGCACCCTTATTGAAATCCTGATAAAAGTTACAGTCTTGTGAAGATTATAGTGATAGACCAACAGCACAGATTCTTGGATACAGTGAAGCTATGAAATAGTGCTGGGCGATATGACCTCAAAAATATCAAGATTCATTGAACAATTGACCTCGATTATGATTAATGAAGTGTACCAATTTTCTAATGGGCATTTTCAGCAATACAGCTTTAAGTCTGGATCGTCCCTCTTTCCAACACAATAAATGTATCACCAGACAACAAGAACAAATTTGCACTACTGCTGTAGTCCCATAAAGAACATGTAACAAGATCCAAAGAACACATCTAAGCCCCCCCAAGCAGGTTGGGTCCCTTTTGAGTCTTGGTCCTCCCAGTGTTTCTTCCAAATTTTAACAGCCAATGCGACCCCACTGGTTAGTTGTAGCAGGCTGTGCAGTTTACTCTCCATCTCCAGGACTGCATGGGGCAGGAATGAATCACGAACAGGGCTATAATAAGGTGGGACGGACTGACTCATAGTCCATGTACACCATTTTGAAGAAGGCTTGGTCCAGTTCCTTTTTCTCTCTCGTGACACTTAGTTTGGCCTGACCTTGTTAAAACTTTGTTAAAAGCTCTGCCCAAAAATCAGATACACATAGCAAAGTAGTACAAGTAAATCCCTGCGACACCTCCAGACAGAAAATAGAAACATGGTAACCACCTTTTCGTTTTCATTATTGTAAGTGTTTCAGATTTTATAAAAGATAACATACAAATATAAGAAATACTGTATTGTGCAGTACTGTGCTGTACTAAATGTTTTAATTTATTAATATTATTGTTAAAAATAAAACACTGTGCAAAGTAGGGCTGGGCAATGAATCAAATTAATCAAAACCAACATTTGGAACGATTAACTGACTAAATCTTGCCCATGTCGATTATTCCGATTTTGTCTTTTTTTTATTCTGTTAACTTAAAAAAATCTATTTTAATGTTCCCCACTTTGAGTTTCCAAATGCTACGCGATATGAAAAAGATTCAAGAAATTGAAAAGAAATAACAGAAGCCACATCCCACTAAATCACGAAGGATTTCAATTGTTTGAAATATTCAGTAAATAACCATGAACAGTTAATGTGTTTCCTTCAGTTATTATGCAGTATCCCAGTTTTAATAGTTAGAACATATAGTACAAACAAAACAACAACAAAAAACTCATGCAAAAACAAAATAATCGTTCATTAATCGTAATCGAGGTAAAATGTTGAATTCATCGTGATATTGATTTGAGGTTATATCTCCCAGCACCAGTGCAAAGTATCCACTACTATGTACCCATGGTAATGACTGGTCAGTGTCCATATTGGTCAATGACATGTTTCACAGAACGTAATGTGGATGTGAAGGGGTGCATACCTGTAGACAGAAATTGAAAGCAGTGAAGTCTGGAAGAAACCCATAAAGATATGGACCACTGAACAATTGAAAAACTACAGCAGTGTCTCAGTGTTACAGACTGGCATGGATTTCATCAAGTACCCTTCACCTAGAAGAAAGCTGTCAAAGTGGCCAAACAGCAGTACCCTGCTAAGCTGAATCACAAACTGTCTACTAATGGTTCCTTCACTCTGGATGACCAATACAGACTACAAAAAGAAGACCCCACCTTGCCCTGCTGACCAGAATCTTCCAAACCATCTAAAAGACTTTTACTATTGTCTACTTTATCTCCTCCGTAGTCAGCACTCTTTCCAGTTCGGTCACTTCCTCCAACACCTGTTGGGATGGGCCAATGTAGGGCTAGTAATTAGGTAAAAATACTAAATAATAATGATTTCAAACAAGTGATGCTTTATCCACGAAATGTCAAGCCTCTGAGGACAAACATAGGCAGAGGATATCCAGTTTGTCAACAAAGGCATGAGAAAATGTTTAAAGCTGTTTTAAAGCAACGTTCCTCAAAGACCGACTGGAAGGAATTTACATATTTCCGTCCTAACTTTTTCTGATTTGGCTTGTTTTGCATTATGTTGTTGAAAAATGCATGGACGCCCCTGGAAAAAATGTCATCTTGACGCAGCTCAATGTAGTTTTCTGCATTAAAACTGCCATCAGAGAAGTGTGAAGGACCTTTGTCATTGGCACTGACACAACCTCATACCATAACAGACCCTGGCTTTTGGACTTATTGCTGATAACAGTCTGAATGGTCCTTTTCGTCTTTTGCCTGGAGCACATGACCTCCATTTATTCCAAAAAAGATCTGGAATACTGATTGGTCTGACCTCAATATGCATTCCACTGAGTGATGGTCCATCCCAGATGCCTCTGAGCCCAGAGAAGTCGACGCCGCTTCTGGACGTGATTAAGATATGGCTTCAGTAACATTTTAAGTGGCGTTTGTGAATGTAACTCCGTATTGTCGTGCTTGATAAAGCTTTGATAAAGTAATCCCTTGCCCATGTGGTTCTATCAGCTATTTATGAATGACGGTTCTTGATGCAGTGGGCTCCAGACATCCCTGGTTTGATTCCTTGTCTAGATTTGGCCTGTTTTCAATTTGAATGTTCTTTCCGTGTCTGTGTGGTTTTCCTCTGGGCACTTTGGTTTCCTTCCACATTCCAAAGACACGTGTTAAGTCAAGTGGTCTCCCTAAAGTGTCCCAGTACGAGCGAGACTTGTTTTATTAAATGTTTTCATAATTTTTAAATATCAAACGGAAAGACATGCAATCCAGGAACTAAATGTTTGGTAAGGATCTGAGATGTCCGTCAAATCTAGTGACGTCTTAATGTATACCGTATGTATAGAATATTATATGAAATCCATGTCTAGGATTCCCTATCAACAAACTAACCATTCAAAAGTGACTGGCAACATGTGACTTGTAAGGTAACCCTGTCAGACCCTGACTGCCAACAATGCTTTATTTAGCTTTGCATCTGAAGGCAGTCTTTGTCCAGACCATCAGCCTACAAACCTCTATCCTGGATATTCATTGCCAGCGAGGATTAGCCTTAAGACCGCCATGTGGGTTGTATTGATGGGAAGCCTGCCTGATTTTAGAAACGAGGATCTTGGCTTTTTGTCCCGATAGCTGCAGCCAACTACTGTTCTCACTTCCCTTGACTTTCTTCTTCACGAAAAATCAGTGATCTTCTAAGCTCTACTGTTAATGAATGTATAAAGAGTTGTTTTCTGTGAAGCGGATGGTCGCATGTTCTAAAGGCAGTATCGTGTGTACAAGTTTCTGGCCAGGACCTTGCATAAATCGAGGTCCTTCGCATCCCGTTGTCTGGCTCTGTTCCGTTCTAAGCTGGCAGTGTTTCAAGGTGGTGCAACAATGAATCAGACATAAGAAATACAAGGAGCCTGGACTGAATGCAGCTTGCAGGTTCTCACCTTGAGCAAGGTGGATGCCCAAGGAGAAGGTTCAGCTGTCTGTTGTGAATTATGGTCAATCGCTGTCCTCTCAGCCTTTGGTTTTGTCTTGGTATGTAGTCCACTTTGTGAGTGCATTGCGGTCAGGAGAACTTTAAGGACTATTAAAATGCCTTTCCGTATACAGGGGCTTTTCTGAATAAGCTTTCTTATCTAAAAGCAGACAGTGAGCAAAGCCCTTCAGCCTCATGTGTTCATTAGGCAGGGTCGAGGATAAGGAATCAGAGCAGGAGATGTAGTGCTAGAATCTCTTTTTGCACCCATTTGTTAATCCAACACACTCTGAAGATGAAACATCTGTACAAGCCTTTCCCAGTGTGTATTCATTATGTAATCTGCAGCGATGACAGGAAATGTCACTTCCTGTGTCAGCCATAGCATCCCATGCATGGAGTTATAATGCATCTGCTGTCATCGCTGTGTTGATTGACAGCACCTACCTGGGCATTTTGGTCTAAATGTGACTGGGAGGAAAAGCCAGTTGAATGTTTACTCATGATCAGAACTTTACTTTTCAGTTGTGAGCAAAGTTGTAGGAGTAGAATTGTGTAGTTTAGTTTTGTTTATGTTTGCATTTACATAAATCAGTGGTAGGCCTGATATCTGAACTGTTGGTGGTGTTCGTGCATGTTGTTCTGGTATGACTGGATTTGACACAGCAGTGCTGCTGGAGTATCCACTCATTTGTTCACCCTATTAGACACCCCCCCTAGTTGGTCCACCTTGCAGATGTAAAGTGAAGCTCATCTGTTGCTGCACAGTTTGTGTTGGTCATCCTCTAGTCCTTCATCAGTACCTACAGGACGCTGCTGGCTGGATATTTCTGATTGGTCGATTGCACCAGTGACACTGAGGTGTGTTAAACGTCCAGCAGCACTGATGTGTCTGCAGTCATACCAGCTCAACATGCACCCAAATAGTACCTGATCTGTGGTGGTCCTGTGGATGTCTTGACCATTGAAGAACAGGGTAAAAGGAGGATAACAAAGTATGTAGAGAAACAGATGGACTACAGACTGGAATTCTAGAACTACAAACTTCTTTTATAGATAGAGCTGATATAATGGGCAGTGAGTGTAGGAACAGGTATATTTCCAGTGGAATTTTAACACATCATTCAGAAATGAACATAAGAAACACGTAAGTGTATAATATTGAGGGTTATTCAGTGTTATGGCTTGATTTCTCGTTTCGTTTTTGAATGTGTTCATAACATTCAAAAATGAATGTTTCTATGTGTTCTGTTTACATGAGATTCTGGTGGATTAAACAAAATGAACATATAAAACGAGTTTCTTCAGAATTTTCATAGTTGAAGTTATGTAGGATGACAGAACCAATGCTCCTCATTAAATGAATAAATGAACACACTGAGCTTAATTCCGTCGCTAACATGCATCAGCTCACACTTCAGCGGAAAAGTCGGTTCTCAGACGTTGACACAATTAGAACTGACATACAGAATTGGAGATGCCAGTTTGAAAGTAGCTTGGGTGCCAAGTGAGCTGACATACTGTGTTCAGTTGAAATATCTGATGAGGCTTTCTCAACGTAACTGCAATCACCCTTCTATAATGCTTGATGAGCAATGAAAACAGAGACCAATTTACCTTCGAGCAATCTTTGGTAAAAATATTCTTTTTATATATTTCACATATTAATACTTTGACTAGTTTTAATTAATTCATTTATGTCCAGTTACAAGCTAAATGTGCTAAACTACAGATCTTATACAAAAGGGCTCACTTTTTCTCAAATGTTAGTCCTCATATTAGTTCCTGAATCTGTTCCTCTGGTCAAAAACTTGCGTGTTACGATGCTCCTCCAAAAAGAAACCTTAAGGAAAGATTAAAAAGGCAAAACAAGACTAGAATCTAGACCTGTAAAACTTTGCTAGCGTTCGTGCGGAGGGCGTGACGCAATCAGTAACCAGGTACACTGTCTCATTAACCAGTCTTCGTGTTCCGTTGCAGGTTTGAAAGCTCTCATAGAGAACACCCTACATAGGACTTAAAAATGGTAAAAGTGATGGTGGCACGGCGCACTCTTTCTTTAAATAGAAGGTGTAAATTAACATTTAAGTCATTTAGCAAATGCCAACAAAACGCTGGCACTGCAGAAACCTGCTTCCATGTAGGCAACGTGTTTGCTGCATTTACAAAGAGCGCCTCGGTCCATGATGGTTGAGATTATTTGCTCTTTTCACTTTCACCAAATCCCACTGAAAACCTGGGATTAGAGATGCAAGATTTTTATAATTCATATATATGTGTTTCCACAAGCTTCTGCAATGTCACAACACTTCTTTGTGTCCAGAGCTGCATTCATTTTTCCCCAACATCTTGTATGGATGATGGGAGATTTGTTCCACTGCACAAAGTCTTCTCCAGCACATCCCAAAGACTCTCAATGGGGGTCAGGTCTGGACTCTGTGGTGGCCAATCCATGTGTGAAAATGATGTCTCATGCTCCCTGAACCACTCTTTCTCAATCTGACCCTTCTGAAACAGATGAACATCTTTTCCATGACCACAGGATGTGTCTTTGGACATGGTTGTTTAACAAATGAGAAGCTACTCACTGCTCACTATATAAAACATATCGAATATATGGTGCATCCATAGTCCCAGATTTTCTCTGGTATTTGGTCATGGAACTGGGATAACAGTCAAAAGCTTGATTCTATAGTTAACTCGATTTGCCTGGGCATGTTTTGGACTTTACAACAGAGGTATTCAGGTTTACATTAAATTTCCATGACAACACAGATTCCCCACCAAACTTAACAATTGGATAAGGTTTTTTTTAACCAGTCTTTTTATGACAAACTCACCTTGAGTGTTTCTTGTACATGTCAGACATTTACTTGTGTGGTGAGATGAATAAAATTCATTTTTCTGGCACACCTTCTAAATAGTTTGTTGTAAAAAGGTGGTTTCTAATAGGAGATTTGCTTACCTGATTAGATTTGGAATCCAAATGACTAAAGTCTTCTTCTAATTTACAACTGTGGTCCTTGGTGAAATCTATCCAGTAGGGGTGTGTGATCTTTGACGAAAAATTATATCTCTATTTTCTGGGATTTAGTTGATAATGGTCCAATGATTAATTGGAATTAGATGATGCTTTGGTGGTGTATGTCTTGGGCCGATAGTACAATGTAATTGCTGACACCATTTATGTCTTGCCATCTGTTGTTTTTCTTGTTGTAAGACACTTTTTTTGCAAAATGATTCCGCTAAGGTTTGCTGAGAGTGTTTTTGTGCTGCCACCTTGGCTGGTTAAAGCCTGTCATGGACAGCTGACTCCTGAAGTTTGTCATAATCTTCATATTCTGCACTGTGGTTAGTTCACAGATGGTGAAATAAATTGTCGAGCTATCTTTACCTGTGATCAATTTCTTTTGAGTCAAGTAAATCTTACAATACAGACTTTGAGGCTGGTGGTGTCTGTATTTTGTCTCTTGGCACAGTTTGTTCACTCATTTTTAACTTGATTAGTGGTGCTTGAACTCAGTGTGCACGTTCAGTAGTCTGTCTTACCTGGCTACATGGTGCAGTGAATCCATGAAGTCTTAAGGTGTGTAAAGTGAGTGACAAACTTGATACTGTCAGGTCACACATCGTTAAAACAACAATTAAGATATAATCGTAGACTGAATGTTATCACACACCCCTACTATGCAGGCAGTTTATGAACCCCAGTTCATTTAAACTTATTATTATTGTCCTAACAGTGATTTTGGCCATGTACAGCTTTGTGTAGATATTTTTATACACATTGCAGTTAATGAAGATCCACACAAATTTGTTTGTTTGTCCCTTGTTGATGAATGACAGGGAGTTTGTCCTCTGCCTCGCTCTTTACTCAGGTGGAACAGGACGTCATGGATGACTGCTCATAAACTGTAAACACTCGGTTTTAAATCAGATCTTAGATGTCTTATTTTCAGTGTAACTTTGGGCTGATTATTTCCAAATGCATTTTTCCATTTTTATTTCTACGCCTTGTCCAATGACGCCAGCGATTCTGGAGCAGACGGTAGGCTGACTGATGCGTGAAAATGTTCTTTGAAAAATGAAAAGTGCTGTTTTGTGTTGCTCATTTTCTGGGAAAATCTGAACTGCAGTGTGAGAACTGTGGGGAATGCCTGTTTGTTTGTCTAGTTGAAGAATCTCTTGGGCTTAGCCATTTTTTGGAGCTTGTAGTTAAATACAAGAACATCCAATCAGCGTTCCATTATTAGTTTTTGGCATGGAGCTGTGTTATCCACCAGTATATATTTCTGAAAATCTTGCCTGCTCAGTTTTTTTTTTTGGCAGCAATGATGATATCTCTGTAAATAAACCCATGGAATGCATCAGACTGGACTCAGCGATGTTGTTGCAGAAAGTATAAGGATGAATATTGGTTATGCCACCTGGACACGCCAGCTTTGATCTGGATTTTAGGTGGATGTTGTTTGCTTATCTGTCTGCAGGTGTCATTCCTTTTAGCAACACAAGGTGTTATTTTCGCGGTCAGAGCACAAACCTACATATCAGGTATAAGATCATAGCTGACGTGTGAGAACGTGGTAGGTATATTTACTTGTATTTTCTCGTGTGTAGGCATAGGAAGTGAAATGAAAACAAACACAATATCAAGAGGTGTGGTGATTCATGCTGCTGCAATATCCAAATACTGGAAGGCTCCATTTAATGACCGCATTACGTTCTGTGAATCCGGACACTCACCAACATGGACATGAGAAGATTCACTTTAAGTCTCTTTAAGCTACTGCAATGTAAATATATATGATATTTTCACAAGAAGACGATGCATAAGTGTGTCAGAGATACTGCTGGGGGGAAAGCCAAAAATGCCTTGATAGACAGTATTACGAACAAAACTGAAGATCAGCCAGATGAACCAGAGACTCAATGAGTGAATATGAACCAGTTTATATATATAAAAACTTCTCTAAATACATCAACCAAGTTAGACGAGTCTCTAGTCAAAACATGAGCTAACGAGCATGAGCCAAGCACACAAATGGACATCCTCTCTTTAACTCCCACCTCTGCTCGTGGGTCCGCATTGTTGATTGGCTCTTGAGGTGAGATCCAAGTGTTTACCATTGGGTTACTCTTTAAATTGTATTTTCACTTTTAGTTATATGTTTAATCATTTAAAAGTAAACAGCCATTTTCTTTATCTACACATATTTATACATGAATTGAGACTTGATTTTAAAGTCCAATATCCAGTAATCACTCACTCACTTTCCATATTTGGTTCTGAGGCAGCCTAATGATGTCGGTTGCAAACTCTGGAAAAACTTCCTATCTGAAGTTCCTTACCTCAGAACTGGCCAATTGTGGCTCTGTAGCGCCAAGCCAGACCAGAGGTACCACCTAGACTCGAACACTGATGTCTTATGGTAGTGTTCTAGCATATTTCACAATTGAGCCACTGGTGTACGGTGGTGCTTGAAAGATTGTGAACCCTTTAGAATTTTCTATATTTCTGCATAAATATGACCTAAAACAACATCAGATTTTCACACAAGTCCTACAAGTAGATAAAGAGAACGCAGTTAAACAAATTAGACAAAAATATTATACTTGGTAATTTATTTATTGAGGAAAATGATCAAATATTACATATTGGTGAGTGGCAACAGTATGTGAACCTCTAGGATTAGCAGTTAATATTAAGGTGAAATTAGAGTCAGGTGTTTTCAATCGATGACAATCAGGTGAGTGGGCACCCTGTTTTATTTAAAGAACAGGGATCTATCAAAGTCTGCTCTTCACAACACATGTTTGTGGAAGTGTATCATGGCACAAACAAAGGAGATTTCTGAGGACCTCAGAAAAAGAGTTGTTGATGCTCATCAGGCTGGAAAAGGTTAGAAAACCATCTCTAAAGAATTTGGACTCCACCAATCCACAGTCAGACAGATTGTGTACAAATGGAGGAAATTCAAGATCATTGTTATTCTCCAAAGGAGTGGTTGACCAACAAAGATCACTCTAAGAGCAAGGCATGTAATAGTTGGGGAGGTCACAAAGGTCCCCAGGGTAACTTCTAAGCAACTGAAGGCCTCTCTCACATTGGCTAATGTTAATGTTCATGAGTCCACCATCACAAGAACTCTGAACAACAATGGTGTGCATGGCAGGGTTGCAAGGAGAAAGCCACTGCTCTCCAAAAAGAACATTGCTGCTCATCTGCAGTTTGCTAAAGATCACGTGGACAAGCCAGAAGGCTACTGGAAGAATGTTTTGTGGATGGACAAGACCAAAATAGAACTTTCTAGTTTAAAAGAAAAGCGTTATGTTTGGAGAAAGGGAACACTGCATTCCAGCATAAGAACCTTTATCCCATCTGTGAAACATGGTGGTGGTAGTATCATGGTTTGGGCCTGTTTTGCTGCATCTGGGCAGGACGGCTTGGTATCATTGATGGAACAGTGAATTCTGAATTATATCAGAGAATTCTAAAGGAAAATGTCAGGACATCTGTATAGAACTGAATCTCAAGAGAAGGTGGGTCAGCAGCAAGCAACGACCCAAGCACACAAGTCGTTTCTACCAAAGATGGTTAAATAAGAATAAAGTTTAATGTTTTGGAATGGCCAAGTCACAGTCCGACCTTAATCCAATCTAAATGTTGTGGAATACCTGAACGAGCAGCTAATGTGAGGAAACCCACCAACATCCCAGAGCTGAAGCTGTTCTGTACAGAGGAATGGGCTAAAATTCCTCCAAGCCGGTGTGCAGGACTGACCAACAGTTACAGGAAACGTTTAGCTGCAGTTATTGCTGCACAGGGGGGTCACACCAGATACTGAAAGCAAAGGGTCACATAGCTTTTGCCACTCACTATTGTCATATTTTCATTTTCCAGTTTTCCAAGTATAATATGTTTGTCTCATTTGTTTAACTGGGTTCTCTTTATCTACTTTTAGGACTTATGAGAAAATCTGGTGATATTTTAGGTCATATTTATGCAGAAATGAAGAAAATTCTAAAGGGTTTACAAACTTTCAAGCACCACTGTTTTTAATCCAGCTTTCTTAATGCAATTTACAAACCTAAAATGATTCAGTAATGTTTAAGTTCACAACCGCTCCATGAAATATCATTCTAAACATGTGCTTTATTTTGTTTGTTTGAAGCACTAGTTTTAATTTGCTTTCGCTTGCACACATCAGTGAATAGAGGATAATTTCTATAGAAACTCATTCATATCACACAATCCAGATTACTATGTTGTTACTATGTTTGTTTATGTAGTAATGATACTCATTACCCAAATGTGCAGTTTGACTGGCTCATGTCATGTTTATAAGTGTGCCGGCTCGTAATTACTGCTATTCCCATCCTCCATGTTTCGGTTGCATTGTTGTATTGACATTTGTTTTTTTTAAACAAATGAAGCAAGCTGTTCCTGCTGTAGTGCTTAACACTGTGTAATATGGAATAGGATGGATGAGAGGGCGAGAATATTTATCAGTGTTGGTGTGCATTTAAAGGTTTGTGCAAATGGACTTTCAGTTAAATTTGTTTCCAGCAATTCAGCAGAAATGCTCTCTGTGTGATTGGGCCTTTAATGCTCACAGTGACACTGTTAACAAAGGAAGTGCAGCTTGCAAAGCTTGCTTTTATAGAGGAGTAACTTAACCACGGGTGCAATTATTATAATTAAAAATTGTGTAATTTTTTCAATTTTTCGATTTCCAATTAATTCTTTGTCATAAATTGTATAAACTCATTTGTCAAGCTTTTTTTTCTACTATTTGCCTTGGTTAATATGTATGGAAATGTCCCTTCATAATGTAATGTACATGAAATGTGCAGAAGCTTTTTATGTTGTGGAAATGGCTTTTTCTGTCTATTTCCTCATTACTTCAGCTTTTCTTTTGCTCAAGGTCAGAGCTCGGCTCATTCAATTTGAAATATTGAAAAAACATCTAAATAGTGCTTTAAGTTCGCATAATTGACTGTCATTGAGAAAAATGTAACATAAATAAAAATTAAATATTGAGACACTGGCAGTCCACCTGCTTTCTATGTTTTTTTTATAACAGTAAAGGATACAGATCTACTCAAAGGCAATATACAGTTATAGTACTGCATATATATATATATATGTATGTGTGTGTGTGTGTGTGTGTGTGTGTGTGTGTGTGTGTGTGTTAATCGATGAATCGGGTTAAAAAAAAACTTTATATGTCTTTATTCAGAAATATAACATTAAATAACAGAGCAAATGACTCCTTACAATACATGAATAATAATAAATTAAATTTATTAATCAATGAAAATAACAAATTAAATAATAAAGAAAAATAAGTGCATCTCTGATGCAAACACTACATACAAACTCATTCACTCCCTTTCTTTAGGAACTTTGCATTGCAATCCAAAAATGTTATCATGTCAACATGCTCCAGGCTAAAGCTGACTCTCTGTTTTTAGAGATTAAAAACGTAGCTGTTTCTATGCGTTTTGACCGTTCGTCCACACGAAAACGGCGTTTTAGGTCACTGAAAACGGACTTTTTGCAAAACTCCTTCTAGGGTGAAGATTTTCAGAAACTCTGTTTTCAGCGTTGTTGTGTAGACCGGGAAAATGGAGTTTCTTGCTTGTAACGTCACTTTGTGCACCGTTATCTCCTTTGTTTACACGAGGCGATTTTTGCAATAGCGGACGTAGCCAAAATAGTGCCAGCTGTAACACTGCTGGCCGAACTTGTTACAAATCTACAAATACATTTACAATTATTACTTTTTCATTACACTGAAGAACAGAGGCGTCAGAAAGCGCTACGGAGGTCACTACTATATCCACCACACCCACGAAGCAGTTCCCGCCGCCAGCGTAACCGGTTTTGAACGAAACCCGGTCGGACCTCGTTGGTGGGACAGCTTTCAAAACGAAGTGGTTGTTGAAGAAGAATGGCGAGAAAATGTTCGTATGCATAGGACGTTGCTGTTGTCGTTGAGTGAGCTGCTTCGCCGGCATATAGGACAGCTGGTTTGGCTCTGCTCTTGACAGCGACTGTGTGCGTTTTTGCGTTTGCATGTGGACGAAGTTTTTTGTTTAAACAGTGCTTGTGTGGACGCGATGTTTTTTATAAACGAATTTGAAAACCCCCGTTTTAGAAAATACCCGTGTACGTGTGGACATAGCCTTCATGCTAACTTATTTGAAGAGTTAATCTATTGTACAGTACTTTACTAAATGTTTTCAGATTGTCTTTTAATTAATATCGATGTTTAAACTAAAACACTAGGCGAAGTATCTAAACTACTATGTCACTATGGTAATGTCCAGTCGACGTCCGTTGTGGACGTCATCCTGTTTCACAGCACGTGATGCAGATGAAATGGCACATGCCTTATAAATACATCTAAACCCATTTTAGGCCATTATGCAGTACCCAAGGGAAATGAGTGCTGCATCATTATAAAGACCTCAGACACACTGCTGGGAAAATCAAGATGTACCTGTCAAACAGAAAAGCTGCTGGTGTTCTCTGAACATTGGACTGGCTGACCCAGATCTCAAACATCAGCGTCACTGAATATGCCTGTGATTATGGATCATAAGAAGCAGAAAAGGCAATCACTTACTAAACCTGAGCTTGTAACCTGGTGTTTACAAGAAGCATGAAAAAAATAAGTCTATAAGTCTCCTGTAAAGAATGGAAGTCATAATAAAGGTTGGGCAGAGTAAATATAAAATGTCATTATTTTAGCCGGGAGTTGTGGAGTATTATTTTAGTAGTTAGTACTTAGTTGTGGAGGCTTCTGTGTAATTTTGTGGCAGACATTGTTTCAGTTTTTTCTTCCTGATGCTGACAAATGAGTAATTTGTACTTTATGGCCATCTTGACTGGAAGTTAAACGGATGAATGGGTGGTCTCTGACTTTTGCACAGTAATACATGTCCTCAAAATTGGACATATTTAGGAAGCAGCACAAGACTTTATAAAAATAAGTTGCAAACGAACTAAAATGAGCCATGTATATGACACATTACAGCCATCAGTTGTCATTTTTGATTATAAGCAATACACTGGCTTTTACTTCACAGCATACAGGGCTAGGCATAAGTATACTCACCCCCTTTGATATGTTCACATTTTGTATCGTTACAACTGTCTGTAAGGTGCGTCACGGTGGCTCGGTGGGTAGCATGTCCTCCTCGTGTCTGCGTGGGTTTACTCTGGGTACTCCGGATTCCTTCCACAGTCCTAAGACATGCATTAGGTTAATTGATTACGCTAAATTGGCATTGACTTGAGTATACATATGACTAGTCTTGATTTAACCTTGTGTATAGGTGTAACCTTGATGTAACCTTATGTGTTGCTGAAATGGCCACTGATGCCTATAGTGACGTTAACTAAGTCAAGTAAACAAACAAATAAACAAACAACTGTCTAGAAGACAGTGGGTAACAGCTACCTCTCCATACCTCACTGTATTTGTGTATATACAAGTAGTACCTGAACTGTGGTGCTCCTGTGGGGGTCTTGACCATTGAAGAACAGGGTAATAGGAGGTTAACAAAGTATGTAGAGAAACAGATGGACTACAGACTGTAATTGTAGAACTACAAAGTGCTTTTATAGATAGAGCTGATAAAATGGACAGTGAGTGTAGGAACATGGTATATTTATAGTGAGATTGTAACACTTAACACATCGTTTTGAATTGAACATCAGAAACATCAGCTTGTAATCAGATTAAGTGTATAAAATTGACGGTTGTGTAGTGTTATGGCTTTATTCACAGTGTTTTAAGAATGTTTAATGTACGCTACATGCAGCGATATTCTCAAGCCAGTAGGGAGTCACGTGGCGGGAGTGATGAGCGCTGGGAAATCTGTATATAATCTGTATATAATACAGATATATATATATATGTGTGTGTGTGTGTGTGTGTGTGTGTGTGTGTGTTAGGGCTGCAACAACGATTTACGTGTTTCCCGCCTTATCATATTCGCTTACGTTACTTGCGGCACTTGCAGTCAGCGTTGGGAAAAAAAAAATATATGAGCGATTGAACGGAGCGAGGAGGAGCCGGTGCGGAGGCGGAATCTTCAAAACAAGTTAGCATTAAGGCTATGTCCACACGTACGCGGGTATTTTCTAAAACGGGGGTTTAAATTCGTTTATAAAAAACATCGCATCCACACAAGCACTGTTTAAACAAAAAACTTCGTCCACATGCAAACGCAGAAACGCACACAGTCGCTGTCAGGAGCAATGCCAAACCAGCTGTCCTATATGCCGGCGAAGCAGCTCACTCAGCGACAACAGCGATGCCCTATGCATACGAACATTTTCTCGCCATTCTTTTTCAACAACCACTTCGTTTTGAAAGCTGTCCCACCAACGAGAGGTTCGACCGGGTCTCGTCCCAAACCGTGGACGCTGGGGGCGGGAACTGCTACGTGGGTGTGGTGGATATAGTAGTGACCTCCGTAGCGCTTTCTGACGCCTCTGTTCTTCAATGTAATGAAAAAGTAATAATTGTACATTTATTTGTAGATTTGTAACAAGTTCGGTCAGCAGTGTTACAGCTGGCGCCATTTTGGCTACGTCCGCTATTGCACAAAATCGCCTCATGTAAACAAAGGAGATAACGGCGCACAAATGACATTACAAGCAAGAAACTCCGTTTTCCCCAGTCCACACGACAATGCTGAAAACGGAGTTTCTGAAAATCTTCACCCTGGAAGGGTTTTTTTTTCAGTGACCTA
>JAJAGP010004583.1:0-46828 GCA_025084515.1 Ancistrus triradiatus
AATTTTCGACCTACAGCCTCGAAAATCGGCAAGCTTGATCCTGGGTGCAATCTGACGTGATATGTGATACCTATGGGGCCCCTGTAGACCCTGGGTGGGCACTGGGGCCCCTGGGTGGGCCAATGACTTACTCAGTCAGTTTTTGACCTACGGACATGAAATTTGGCAAGCTTGATCCTGGGTGCAATCTGACATGATATGTGAGGCCTATGGGGCCCCTGTAGACCCCGGGTGGGCACTGGGGCCCCTGGGTGGGCCAATGACTAACTCAGTCAGTTTTCGTCGTTCGACCACGAAATTTGGCAAGCTTGATCCTGGGTGCAATCTGACGTGATATGTGATGCCCATGGGGCCCCTGTAGTCCCCGGGAAAGCACTGGGGCCCCTGGGTGGGCCAATGACTAACTCAGTCAGTTTTCGTCGTTCGACCACGAAATTTGGCAAGCTTGATCCTGGGAGCAATCTGAGGTGACAGCTGATGCCGATAAGGGCCATAAGGACCCCAGGTGGGCACTAGAGCCCTTGGGTGGGAAAATGACTAACTCAGTCATTTTTCGACTTACGACTATGAAATTTGGCAAGCATTCTGGGTGCAATCTGACATGGTATGTGATGCCGATGGAGTCCCTGTAGTCCTCGGGTGGGCACTTGGGCCCCTGGGTGGGCCAATGACTGTAACTCAGTCATTTTTTGACCAATCCTCACGAAATTCGGCAAGCTTGATCCCGGGAGCAATCTGAGGTGACAGGTGATGCCAATGGGGCCCATGAAGACCCTGGGTGGGCACTGGGGCCCCTGGGTGGGAAAATGACTGTAACTCAGTCAGTTTTTGAATTATGGCCACGAAATTCGGCAAGCTTGATCCCGGGAGCAATCTGAGGTGACAGGTGATGCTGATGGAGCCCATGAGGACCCCGGGTGGGCACTGAGGCCCCTGGGTGGGCTAATGACTAACTCAGTCTATTTTCGACCTACGACCACAAAATTCGGCAAGCTTGATCCCGGAAGCAATCTGAGGTGACAGGTGATGTTGATGGGGCCCATGAGGACCCCGGGTGGGCACTGGGGCCTTTGAATGGGCCAATGACTAACTCAGTCAGTTTTCGACCTAAGACCACGAAATTCGGCAAGCTTGATCCCGAGAGAAAACTGAGATGACAGGTGATGCCGATGGGGCCCATGAGGACCCTGGGTGGGCACTGAGGCCCCTTGGTGGGTCAATGACTAACTCAGTCAGTTTTTTACCTACGGCCACGAAATTCGGCAAGCTTGATCCCCGGAACAATCTGAGGTGACAGGTGATGCCGATGGGGCCCATGAGGACCCCGGTTGGGCACTGGGGCCCCTGGATAAGCCAATGACACAATCAGTCAGTTTTCAACCTACGGCCACGAAATTCTGCAAGCTTCATCCCGGGTGCAACCTAAAATGACAGGTGATGCCGATGGAGCCCATGAGGATTCCAGGTGGGCACTTGGGCCCCTGGGTGGGCCATTGACTAACTGTCAATTTTCGACTTACTGCTACGAAATTTGGCAAGCTTGATCCTGGGTGCAATCTGACGTGATAAGTGATGCCGATGGAGCCCCTGTAGTCCTCGGGTGGGCACTGGGGCCCCTGTGTGGCCAATGACTGTAACTCAGTCATTTTTTGACCTATGGTCACGAAATTCGGCAAGCTTGATCCCGGGAGCAATCTGAGGTGACAGGTGATGCCGATGGGGCCCATGAGGACCCTGGGTGGGCACTGAGGCCCCTGGGTGGGCCAATGACTAACTCAGTCAGTTTTTGACCTACGGCCACGAAATTTGGCAAGCTTGATCCTGGGTGCAATCTGACGTGATATGTCATGCTCATGCGGCCTCTGTAGTCCCCGAGAGGGCACTGGGGCCCCTGGGTGGGCCAATGACTGTAACTCATTAATTTTTCGACCTACGTCCACGAAATTCGGCAAGTTTGATCCCGGGAGCAATCTGAGGTGACAAGTGATGCCGATGAGTCCCATGAGGTCCCCGGGTGTGCACTGGGGCCCCTGGATGGGCCAATGACTAAATCAGTCAGTTTTCGACCTATGACCACGAAATTCTGCAAGCTTCATCTCGGGTGCAATCTAAGGTGACCGGTGATGCCGATGGGGCCCATGAGGACCCCGGGTGGGCACTTGCAACCCTTGGTGGGCCAATGACTAACTGTCAATTTTCGACTTACGGCCACGAAATTTGGCAAGCTTGAACCTGGGTGCAATCTGACGTGATAAGTGATGCCGATGGGGCCCCTGTAGTCCTCGGGTGGGCACTGGGGCCCCTTGGTGGGCCAATGACTGTAACTCAAGCATTTGTTGACCTTTGGCCATGAAATTTGGCAAGCTTCATCCCGGAAGCAATCTGAGGTGACAGGTGATGCCGATGGGGCCCATGAGGTCCCCGGGTGTGCACTGGGGCCCCTGGATGGGCCAATGACTAAATCAGTCAGTTTTCGACCTATGACCACGAAATTCTGCAAGCTTCATCCCGGGTGCAATCTAAAGGGTGCCAAGGGTTTTTGACTTGCCGAATGGACAGGCCCATGGGCTTTCAGGGTGGGGCACTGGGGCTCTGGGGTGGGGGCCCAATGGAACTAAACTGTCAATTTTCGACTTACGGGCCCACGAAATTTGGGCAAGGCTTGGATCCTGGGGTGGCCAAATCTTGACGTGATAAAAGTGATTGCCGGCATGGGGAACCTGTAGTCCTTTCGGGTGGGCATTGGGGGCCCCTGTGTTGGCCAATGAACCGTAACCTCCAGTCATTTTTAACCGATGGGCCACGAATTTGGCACAGGGCTTTGATCTCAGGAAAGGCAAATTCTGACAGTGGGGTGACCCAGGTTAGATTTGCGATTTGGGGCCCTAGAGGACCCCGGGGTGGGGGCAACTGGGGCCCCTGGTGGGCCAATGTACTAACTTCAGTCAGTTTTTCGACCTCCTACGGACTATTGGAAATTCGGGCAAGGCATCCTTTGGGTGCCAAATCTGACATGGTATGTGATTGGCGGGATGGGGCCCCCTGTGTAGTCCCCGGAAAAGGCATTGTTGCCCCCCCCTTGGGTTGGGCCAATGACAACTCAGGTCAGTTTTTCGGACCTACGACCTCGAAATTCGGCAAGCGGGCTTGATCCCGAAGAGGAAAAACTGACGGTTGGACAGGTGATTTTGCCCGGATGGGGACCCATGAAGGGGGACCCCGGGGTGGGCCCAAAAAAAAAACTGAGGCCCCTGGGTTGGCCCAATGACAAAAAACTCAGGTCAGTTTTTTTACCTTACAGCTAACGAAATTGGGCAAGCTTGATCGCGGGAGCAAACGAGCAATTTCTGGACATGACAGTTGATGACGATGGGGCCCCATGAGGGACCCCGGGGTGGGCCACTTGCGGACCCTTGGTGGGCCAATGAGAACGAACTTTGTTCAATTTTCGGACTTCCTTTACGGGCCACGACCCCCCCAAAATTTGGCAAGCTTGAAAAAACCTGGGTGCAATTCTGACGTGATTTAAAGTTGATGCCGGGATGGGGCCCATGAGGAACCCTGGGAATGGGCACTGGGGGCCCCTGGGTGGGCCCAATGACTGTAAAAACTCCCAGGTCAGTTTTCGAACTCCGACCACGAAAGTTTTGGGCAAGCTTGATCCCGAGGGGAGCAATATGAGGGTGACAGGTGATTTTGCCGATGGAGACATGAGGAACCCCCCGGGGTGGGCCACTGGGCCCCTGGATGGCCAAATGAAAAACTCGTCAGTTTCGACCATTTACGGCCTCGAAAATCGGGCCAAGCTTGTCCTGGGTTGCAATTCTGACGTTGATATGTGATGCCCATGGGGGCGGGGTTGCGTTCCGGGTGGGCATTGGGGGGGCCCCCTGGGGGGGCCAATGACTGTTTTTCTCAGTCAGTTTTTCAAAAAACGACTACGGCCACGGGAACTTAGGGCAAGCTTGATCCCGGGGGAAGCCAAAGGCAATCTGAGGTGGACGGGTGATGGGCCGAGGATGGGGGCCATGAGGACCTCGGGGTGGGCACCAAACACTGGGGGCCCTGGGAGGGGCCAATGACTAAAAAAACTTTAGTTTTTCCGGTTTTCGAAACTACAGCCACGAAATTGGGCAAGGCTGATCCTGGGTGCAATTGACAATGATATTGTGATTGGCCTATGGGGCCCCTTGGTCGACCCCCGGGTTGGGGCACTGGGGGCCCATGGGTGGGGGGCCAATGAACTGTAACTCAGTCATTTTTCGGGACTCGCCACGAAAATTCAGCAAAAGGCTGATCCCCGGAGAGGGAGAGCAATCTTTTGAGGTGACAGGGTTTGATTGGCCGAATGAGGTCCCATGGAGGTCCCCTGGAGGTGTGCACTTGGGGCCCATGGGGAGGGCGCCAATGACTAAAATTAGTCAGTTTTTCGACCTTACGGTGAAACACGAAAATTCTGCAAAGCTTTCCTCCCGGTGTGCAAATATAAGGGTGGACATTGTGATTTTGCCGATGGGGCCCCATTGAGGGACCCAGGGGGTTGGCACTTCGACCCTGGGTGGGCCAATGGACTAACTGTCAATTTTCGAACTTACTTCTGTACGGCCAACGAAAATTGGCACAACAAAGGGGCTGATCCTGAGTGCAATCTGGACGTGGAAAAAGTGATGCCGAAGGGGGAACCCTGTAGGGGTCCTTCGATGTGGGGCATTGGGGCCATGGGTGGGGGCCCAAATGACTGTAAACTCAGTCATTTTTTGGACCTATGGCACGGGAATTCGGCAAAGCCAAGCTTGATCTTACAGGGAGAATTCTGAGGTGAACAGGTGATGCTGATTGGGCCATAACGACCCCCCAGGTGGGGCACTTCCTTTCTTTTGGGGCCACTTGGGTGGGCAAATGACTATCTCAGTTTCAGTTTTTTCGACTACGGATTATGAAATTTGGCAGGAAAAGGCATCCTGGGTGCAATTGCTGGGGAATGTGATGCCGATGGGGGCCCCCTGTAGTCCTCGGGGGTGGGCATGGGGCCTTGGGTTGGGCCCAATGACTTTTTAACTCAGTCATTTTTTGGGGGGACACAATTTCCTCACGAAATTTCGGGCAAGCTTAATCCCGGGGGAAGCCAATCTGAGGGGTGACAGTGATGCCAATGAGTCCCTGGCGTGGGCATGGGGCCCATGGGGGTGGGGGTCCCAATGACTGTTAAACTCCAGGTTTAGGTTTTTGCGGAAACCATAACCTACGGTTCCACGAATTCGGCAACAGGGCTTTGATCCCTGGGGGAGCAATCTGAGGGTGGACAGGGTTAATTATGCGATGGAGGGCCCATGGGAGGACCCCCCGGGGGGGGTGGGGGGACAATGAGGCCCCCGGGGTGGGCCAAATGACTAACTCAGTTTTCAGTTTTTGACCTCACAGCCAAAAGAAATTCGGCAAAGGCTTGATCCCGAAGAAAGAAAAATGAGGTGACGTTTTGGGATTTTTTGCCGATTGGGGCACATGAGGGACCCCGGGTGGGCACTGAGGCCCCCTGGGGTTGGCCAATGACTAAATCAGTCAGTTTTGGGGACCTACAGCAACGAAAATTCGGCAGGGCAAAGCTAAAAGCTTGAATTTCCGAGAGGGAAAAACTGAAGGGGTGGAAACAGGGTGGATGCCTGATGGGGCACCAAGAGGGGGGACCCCCTGGGTGGCAACAATGGGGCCACCCCCCCCCCCTGGATGGGGCGCCAATGCTAAAACAGTCACGTTTTCGGGCCTATGACCACGAAATTCTGCAAGCTTATTCCAGGGTGCAATCTTAAAAAGGTGGACAGGGTTGATTGCCGATTGGAAGGGGGCCCTGAGGATGAGATTTTCCAGGTGGGGCACTGGGGGCTTCTGGGTGGGGCCAATGACTAACTGTCCAAATTTCGGGAACTTAACCGGCCACCGGGGAAAAACGAAATTTGGGCAAGGTTGATTCCTGGGGTGCAAAATTTTGACGTTGATTAAGTGATTTGGCGAAGGCATGGGGGGAACCCCTGTAGTCCTTCGGGTGGGCATAATTTGGGGGGCCACTGTTGTGGCCAAGACTGTCAACCAGTTCATTTTTAAACTATGGCCAGGAAAAAATTTTGGCAAGCTTGATTTCTCAGGGAGCAATCTGGAGGTGACAGGTGATGCCAGGATGGGGCCCATGAGGACCCCGGGTGGGGCATGGGGCCCCTGGGGTGGGCCAATGACCTAAACTCAGTCAGAGGTTTTCGGAACCTACGGCCACGGAAATTCGGCAAGGCTTGGATTTCCTGGGGGGAGCACTTCTGAATGGTGAACAGGTGATTGCCCGATGGGGCCCATTAAGGGACCCCGGGGTGGGGGGCACCTGGGGCCCTTTGGGTTGGGAAAGGTGAGGAAAATTGACTAAAAACTTCAGGTCAGGTTTTCTTTCGGACCTACGACCTATGGAAATTCGCAAGCATCCTGGGTTGCAAAATCTGACATGGGTATGTGATTTTGCGGGGAGATGGGGCTCTGTAGGGGGGTCCCGGGGAAAAGCAATGTGTGGCCCCCTGGGTGGGCCAAAATGAATAAACTTAGTCAGTTTTCCGACTACGACCTCGAAATGCGGGCAAAGCTTGGAATTCGGGGAGGGAGGGGACGAGGGGGGAAAAAAAAAACTTTTGAGGTGACAGGTGATTTTGCCGAATTGGGGGGCCCCATTTTTTGGCGGACCCCGGGTGGGCAACTTGAGGGCCCCCTGGGTTGGCCAAAATGACACAAAACTAGTCAGTTTTTTTACCTACAGCTACGGAAAAAATTCGGCATAAACAACGTTGATTCCGGGGAGGGCAATCTGACCAACACCATGGGGACAGTTTTGATGGCCGATGGGGCCAATGAGGACCCCGGGGTGGGCACTTGCGACCCTTGGTGGCCAATGAATACTGTCAATTTCCGACTTACGGCCCAAACGAAATTGGCAAGCTTGAACTGGGTTGCCAATTTCGACGTGATAAGTGATTTTTGCCGATGGGGCCATTGGGACCCTGGAATGGGCCAACCTTGGGGGGCCTGGGGGTGGGGCCAATAAATGACTGTAAAAACTCAGTCAGTTTTTTTTCGAACCTACGACCACCCCGCGAAATTTGGCAAGCTTGAAATTCCCGTTGAAGAGCAAATCTGGAGGTGAAAGGTTCTTTCGGATGCGATGGAAGGCCCATGAGGACCCCGGGTGGGGCAGCTTGGGGCCCCTGGGGAATGGGGCAATGGGGAACTAAAACTCAGTCAGTTTTTCGGACCTACGCCCTTCGAAAAAATCGGCAAAAAAGCTTGATCCTGGGTGCAATCTACGTGATAGTGATGCTTCATGGGGCCCTGAAGTCCCCCCGGGTGGGCACTGGGGGCCCCCTGGGTGGGGCCAATTGAAACTGTAACTAGTCATTTTTGACCTAAACGGCCACGAAATTAGGCAAGCTTGATTTCCCGGGGAGCAAAATCTTTGAGGTGGGACCGGGGTGAGCCGGATGGGGCCCATGAGGACCTCGGGTGGGCAACTTTGGGGGGCCCTGGGTGGCCAATGGGACTAAACTTAGTCAAGTTTTTCGGACTACAGCCACGAAAATTTGTCCCAAGCTTGGAATCCTGGGTGCAATCTGACATGATTATGTGATTTTGCCCTATGGGGCCCCGGTTAGGAAACCCCGAGGTGGGAAAGGGAACCTGGGGGCCCCTGGGGGTGGGGCCAATGACTGGTAAAATCAGTCATTTTTCGAACACGGCCACGGGAAATTTCAAGCAAGCCTTGAATCTCGTTGAGCAATTCTGGAAGAGAAGATGGACAGGTGATTTGCTTGAGGGGCCCATGGGTCCCCAGGTGGTGCCACCACTGGGGGGCCCTTGGGGTGGGGCCAACAATAATGGACTAACTCAGGTCAGTGTTTTTTTTCGACCCTACGCCATGAAAAATTCGGCAGGCCAACAAAACGCTTTCAATCCCGGAGCAATCTGAGGTGACAGGTGGATGGCCCGAATTGGGGGCCCATGGGAAGACCCCCGGGTGGGGCAACTGGGGGGCACCTGGATGGGGGCCATGACTAAATCAGTCCAAGTTTTGAACCTACGGGCCACGAACTTCTTGCAAGCTTCATCCCGGGTTGCAACATTAAGGGTTGACAAGGTTGATGCCCGAGGATTGGAGCCATGAGGATTTCCGGGTTGGGCACTTTGGGGGGCCTCGGGGGTGGGCCAATGAACTACGTCAATTTTCGACTTACGGGGCCCCACCCGGAAAATTTGGGCAAAGAAAAGGCTTGATCCTGGGGTTTGCAATAAATTTTTCTGACGGATAAGTGGGATGGCCGAGGGGGGGGGGACCCTGTAGTCTCGGGGTGGGGTCATTCATTGGGGCCCCTTCGGTTGTGCGCCAATGACTGTAAACTCAGGTCATTTTTTTTTGAAAAAACCTAATTGGCCACTGGGAAAAATTTGGCAAAAAACACGCTTGGATCTCCAGGAGCACAATCTTGAGGGTGGGACAGGTGATGGCGAATGGGGGCCCATGGAGGAAACCCCGGGTGGGCACTGGGGGGCCATGGGGGTGGGCCAAAATGACTAAACTCAAGTCAGTTTTCGACCTAACGGCCCACGAAATTCGGCAAAGGGGCCTTGGATCCTGGGGAGAACTCTGAGGTGACAGGTGATTGCCGGATGGGGGCCATAAGGACCCCAGGTGGGGGCACTGGGGCCCCCTTGGGTTGGAAAAAAGAAAATGGACACTAACTCAGCAAGTTTTCGACCCTACGACTATGAAAAAATTCGGCCAAAAAGGCATCTGGGTGGGCAATCTGACACATGGTTATGTGGAGATTGCGTATGGGGGCCCCCTGTAGGTCCCCGGGGGGAAAGGGGGGGGGAAAAGGGCAATTGTGGCCCCTGGGTAGGGCCCACATGAATAATGGACTAACTCAGTCAGTTTTCGACCCTTACGGACCTCGAAAAATTCGGCCGCAAAGGCTTGATCCCGAGAGGGGGAAAAAAGAGGAGAAAAAACTGGAAGGTGACAAGGGTTGATGCCGGATGGGGGCCCAGAGGAAACCCCGGGTGGGCACTGAGGGCCCCTGGGTTGGCCAATGGACACACACTTCAGGTCAGTTTTTTTAACCTACAGCTACGAAATTCGGCGAAAAGCTTGGATTCCCCGGGGAGCAATCTCTTGACACCATGGAACAGGTTGATGCCGATTTGGGGGCCCATGGGAGGACCCCGGGTGGGCCCACTTGCGACCCTTGGTGGGGAGCCCAAATACTAACTGTCATTTTCGACTTACGGGCCACGAAAATTTGGGCAACACAAAAGCTTGGACCTGGGTGCATGCAAATTGGACGTGAGATATAAATAAGGTGGATCCGAGATTGGGCCCCATGAGGACCCCTGGAATGGCCACTGGGGCCCCTGGGTGGGCCAAATGACTGTTAAAACTCCAGTCACGTTTTCGAACGACGACCACGAAAATTTGGGGCAACCAAGGCCTTGATTTTTCCCGAGAGGAGCAATCTGAGGTGGGACAGGTGGGATTGCCGGATTGGAAGGGGCCCATTGAGGGACCGGGGGTGGGGCACTGGGGCCCCTGGATGGGGGCAATGATCTAAACCTCAGTCAGTTTTCGAACCTACGGGCCTCGGGAAAATCGGCCAAAGCTTGAATCCTGGGTTGGCAAAATCTGACGTGATATGTGAGTGCCCATGGGGCCCCTTGGAGGTCCCCCGGGTGGGCAAACTGGGGCCCATGGGGGTGGGGCCCAAATGACTGTTAACTCAGTCATTTTTTGAACCTACGGCCCCACGACATTATGGCAAAAGGGCTTGGATCCCCGGGGAGCAATCTGACCGGTGACAGGTGACTGGCCGAAGATGGGGGCCCATGAGGGAAACTCGGGGGTGGGGCACTGGGGGCCACATGGTGGGCCAATTGATAACTTAGTTAAGTTTCGGACCTACAGCCACGGGAAAATTTGGGGCAAGGCTTGATTTTTCCTGGGTGCCAAATCTGACATGATATGTGATGGCCTATTGGGGGGGCCCCTGTCAGCCCCGGGTGGGCCCAATTGACTGTAAACTCAGTTCTTTTCGACCTACGGCCACGAAAAATTCAGCAACCAAAGGCTTGATCTCGGGAGCAAATTCTGAGATGGACAGGGTCGATGCCGAGATTGGTGGGCCCATGAGGTCCCCAGGGTGGGGCACTGGGGGGGGCCCCCCCTTGGGGTGGGCCCAATCACAATGGACTAAACTCGGTCAGTTTATTTTCGGGGGACCTACGGGCATGAAATTTCGGGGCAAGTGCTAAGCTGGCTTGATCCCCCGGAGAATTTTCTGAGGGTAACCAGGTGATTGCGATGGGGCCCAATGAAGGAAACCCCGGGGGTGGGCAACTGGGGGCAACCTGGATGGGGGCCCAAGGACTAAACTCAGTCAGGTTTTGGGAACCTACGGCCATGGGGAATTTGGTCAAGCTTGATTCGGTGGGTTGCAAAATCTGACGTGATATGTGATGGCCCATTTGGGGCCTCTGTAGTCCCCGGGAGGGCCAACTTTGGGGCCACTGGGTGGGGCCAATGACCTGTAAACTCAGTCATTTTTTTGACCTACAAGCCAACAAAATTCGGCAAAGGCTTGATCTTCCCGGGAGCAACTGGACCAATGACAGGTTGATGCCGGAGATGGGGCCATGAGAAAACCCCGGGTGGGCACTGGGGCCCCCTGTGGTGGCAAAAACAAAACATTGACTGTAAAACTCAGTCATTTTTTTGGGGGGACCCTATTGGCCACGGAAAAATTCGGTGCCCCCCAAAAAAAGGCTTGATTTCCCGAGAGAAAACTTGAAGGTTGACATTTTCTTTGTGGATGCCGATTGGGGCCCCATGGAGGACTCCGGGGTGGGAACTGGGGGCCCCTGGGGTGGGCCATTGCTAACTATCAAATTTCGGACCTATGGCCACGAATTCGGGAAAGGCTGATCCCGGGAGCAATCGGACATTGACAAAGGTGATGTTTTTGCCGAGAGATTGGGGGGCCCATTTTTGAGAAAACCCCCGGGTTGGGGCACTGACGGCCCCTGGGTGGGCCAATGACTAACTCAGTACAGTTTCGACACCTACGGACCACGCAAAATTCGAGCAAGCTTGATTACCCTGAGAAAAAAACTGGGGAGGTGGACAGCTGATTGCGGATGATGTGGCCATTGAGAACCCCAGGGGTGGGCGGCAGTGAGGGGCCCCCTGGGGTGGGCCAATGGGGGACTAACTCCAAGTCAGTTTTTGGACCTACGGCCATGAATATGAAAATTTTGTTTCAAAGGCTTGATCGGTGGGTTTGCAAATTTCTTTCTGGGAACGTGATATGTGATGCCCATGGGGCCTCTGTTAGTTCCCGGGAGGGCAACTTGGGGCCCTGGTGGGCCAAAAAATGACGTACCCAGGGTCATTTTTTGACCTACAGCCCAAAAAATTCGGGGCAAAAGGCTGATCCCGGGGAGCAAATCTGGACCATGACAGGTGATGCGATGGGGCCCATGAGAAACCCCCGGGGTGGGGCAACTTGGGCCCCCTGGAATTGGCCCACTGGACCTGTAACTCAGTCATTTTTTTTTTGAACCTTACGGGCCACGAAAAAAAATTAGGTAAAGCTTGAATCCCCCCCCGGGAGCAATCTGAGGTGAACAGGTGATCCCTATGGGGCCCATGACGGATCCCCGGGTGGGGGCCCTGAGGGCCACCTGGGTGGGCCAATTGAACGTAACCATTTCAAGTTTCGAAACTACGGCCACGAAAATTCTGCAAAAAGCTTGAAATTCCCGAATATGGAAAAAACTGAGGGTGAAACGGTTGAATGCGATGGGGGCAACCATGAGGGGGGGAACCCCGGGGTGGGCAAAAACAAAAAACTGAGCCCTCGGGTGGGGGGGGGCCCAATGACTAACTCAGTCAGTTTAAGGGACCTACGGCACAAATGGAAAAAAAAATTGGCAGGGCTTGATCCCGGGAGAGGAAAAAGGGGAAGAAAAACTTGAAGTGACCCATGTGATGCCGATTGGGGCCCATGGAGGACCCCGGGGGCATACTCGGGCCCCTGGATGGGCCAAAATGAATAACTATTCAAAATTTTCGGAACTACTTTACTGCAAACCAAAAAATTTGGCAAAGCTTGTTCCTTGGGTGGCAAATCTGAACGTGATAATGAAAGACGAATGGGCCCCTTGTAAGTCCTCGGGGTAAGCACTTGGGGGCCCCCTGGGGTGGCCAATGACTTGTAAAAACTAGTCGTTTTTGACCCTTATGGGCAAATTTGGGGCAACCTTGATCCCGGGCGAGCAAATCTGATGGTGACAAGGGTGATGCCGGATGACCGATGGGGGCCCCATATCAATAAGGGACCCCGGGTGGGCACGGAGGGCCCCCCTGGGTGGACCAATGGGGACTAAGGTCAGTTTTCGAACCTACGGGGCCATGAATTTCGGGGCAAAGGAAGCATCATTCCGGGTGGCACTATAAGGTGACCAGGTTTTGAATTGATGCCAATGGGAAAGCCCATGAGTATTTCCAGGTTGGGCACGTGGGCCACTGGGTGAGCCAATGGACTAAAACTATCAATTTTCGAACTTACTGCCCAACGAAAATTTGGCAAGCTTGTCCTTGGTGCAATTTAGACGTGGGGATTAAGTGGAAGCCGGAAGAAAAAAAAAAAACTGGGGAACCCTTGTAGTCCTCGGGTAAGCACTGGTGCCCCTTGGGTTGGGGCCCAATTGACTGTAACTAGTCAGTTTTGACCTATGCAATTTGCAAAGGGGCTTGAATTCCCGGGAGCAAATCTGGAGGTGGGGGGGGACCAGGGGGATGCCGATGGGGCCCCATAAGCACACCCCGGGGAGTGGGCATGGAGGGCCTGGGTGGGGCCAACTGGCCTAACTCAAGGTCCAGTTTTTTCGGACCAACGGACCCACGAACATCGGCAAGCCTTGGATCCTGAAAGGAAAACTGGAGAGGGTGGCCAGGTGAGGGTGATGCCGATTTTGGGGCCCATGAGGACCCAGGGGTGGGGGTTAACTGAGGGGGGGCCCTCTGGGGTGGGACAAATGACTCTAAACTCAGTCAGTTTTTCGAAACCTACGGCCCCACGAAAATTCGGCAGCAAAGGGCTTTGATCCCGGGAAGGGGCAACTATAGGGGTGACAGTGGATGGCCGGATGGGGGGGGCCCATAAGGGACCGCAGGGGGTGGCACTGGGGGCCCTTGGGGTGGGCCAAAAAAAAATTGGGACCAAATTCAGGTAAAAGGTTTTCGGACCACTGACGGAACTATTGGAAATTACTGCAAACGCTCTCATCCTGGGGAAGGCAATCTGGACGTGATATGTGATGACGATGGGGCCCCTGTAGTCCCTCGGGTTGGCACTGGGGCCCCGGGGGGGCCAAATGACCGTAAACTCAGTAGTTTTTTTTTGAAATTAATGCCACGGGGAAATTCCAAGCAAAGCTTGATTCCCCGGAAGCAATCTTGGAGGGGTTTGTGACCAGGGTGACTGATTTGCCGATGGGGCACCATTTGATGGCACCCCTGGTGGGCAATTGGGGGGGACCCTGGTGTTGGCGCCAAAGAACTAAACTGGTCAAAAATTTTTCGACTTACGGGCCACGAAATTTGGGCATAGGGCTTGTTCTGGGTTGCAAATTCTGATGACGTGAATAAGTGATTGCCGATGGGGCCCCCTGTTAGTCCCTCGGGTGGCATAGGGGCCCCTGGGGGTGGGCCAATTGGACGTAAAAAAAACTCAAGTTCATTTCTTGGACCTATGGCAAACGAAAAAATTCGGCAAAAGCTTGATCCCGGTTAAGCAAATCAATCTGAGGTGGTGAACAGGTGTGTGGGGATTTGCCGGATTGGGGGCCATTGAGGGACCCCGGGTGGGGGCAACTGGGGGCGCCTGGGTGGGGGCCAAATTACTAAACTTCAGTCAGTTTTTGACCTACGACGACCAAAATTTTGGGGCAAGCTTTGATTCCCTGTGTGCAATCTTCTGACGTGGATATGTGATGGCCCCCCATTGGGGGCCCTGTAGTCCCCGGGGGAGGGCAACTGGGGGGCCCTGGGGTGGGGGCCAAAAAAAAATAAAATTGAACTGTTTAACTCAGTTAGTTATTTTTTAAACCTACGCAACGGAAATTCGGCAAGGCTTGGAATTTTCCCGAGAGCAATCTGAGTGGACAGGGTCTGATTGCCGAGAATTTTTGGGGGGCCCATAAAGGACCCCCAAGCGTGGGAGCACTGGGGGCCCTGGGTTGGGCCAATGACTAACTCAGTCAGTTTTCGACTTACGACTTATGAAAAAAATTTGGGGCCCAACAGCATTTCCTGGGTTTTTGCAATTATGACGTGTATGTGGATGCCGATGGGGGAACCCTTGTAGTCATCGGGTGGGGCACTTGGGGGCCCCTGGGGGTGGGCCAATGACCAGAAAGAACTCCAGTCAGTTTTGAATTATGGCCACGAAAATTCAGCAAACAAAAGATTGATTTCCCGGGAGGCAAATCTGACGGTGGACAGGGTTGGTGATTTGCCGATGGGGCCCATTGAGGAACCACGGGTGGGAACTGGGGGGGCCCCCTTTGGGTGGGACCAATGCACTAAACTTCAAGTTCAGTTTTTCGGACCTACGGGACCACGTAAAATTCCGCAAAGCTTCAATTTTCCCGGGGGAGGGCAATTTGAAGGTTGACAGGGGGTGGATGGTGCCGGGGATGGGGGGCCCATGATGAAACCCGGGTGGGCCAACTTTGGGACCCTGGGGTGGGCCAATGACACGCAAACTTGTCAAATTCGGACTTACGGCCCAAGAAAATTTGGGGTTAAGCTAAGTAAATTGTTTAAGCTTGATCCTGGGTTGCAATCTGACGGTGAAATAAGGTGATTGACGATGGGGGGGGCCCTTGTAGGTCCCTCGGATGGGGCCACTGGGGGGGGGGGGCCCTAGGTGGGCACTGACTGTAAAAAACTCTGATTCCCGGGGAGCAGGTTCTCTCATTTTCCTCTTTTTCTTCGGCAATTCTTGGGACGGGGTGGAAGGGTGATGCCGGATGGAAGCCCCCATTTGGGGAAACCCCCGGGTGGGGCACTGGGGCCGGTGGGAAAAAAAATATAAAGCAAGGACTCTAACTCAGTCAGGTTTTTTCGGACCTACGACCACGGAAAAAAATTTGGGCAAGCATGGTTTTCCCGGGGGGTAAAATCTAAGGTGGAAACATATGGATGCCTATTGGGCCCCTTATGGACCCCGGGTGATGGGGCACTGGGGGCCCTGGGTGGGCCAATGACTAACTCAGTCAGTTTTCGACCCTACGGACCACCACGAAATCGGCCAAGGCATGGTCCGGGGGGTTGTACGGGGTAATTTTTGGCAAGCATGGTCCCGGGTGTAATCTGAGGTGACATATGATGCCTATTGGGCCTCTATGGACACCGGATGGGCACTGGGGCCCCTGGTGGGCAAATGACTAACTCAGTCAGTTTTTGACCTATGGTGACGAAATTTGGCAAGCTTGATCCCGGACCCCGAGTGGGCACAAGGTCACCTGGGTGGGCCAATGACTAACTCAGACAGTTTTTGACCTACAGCCACGAAATTTGGCATGCTTGATCCCAGGTGCAATCTGATGTGAAATGTCAAGCCCATGGCGCCCATGAGGCCCCCGGGTGGGCACTGCGGCACCTGGGTAGGCCAATGACTTACTCAGACAGTTTTTGACCTACGGCCACGAAATTCAGCATTCTTGAGACCAGGTGCAATCTGAGGTGACATGTGATGCCCATTGGGCCCCTATGGACCCCGGGTGGGCACTAGGGCCCCTGGGTGGGCCAATGACTGTAACTCAGTCAGTTTTCGACCTACGGCCAAGAAATTCGGAAAGCTTCATCGCGTGGGAAATCTGAGATGACATCTGATGCCAATGGGGCCCCTATGGACCCCGGGTGGGCACTGGGGCCCCTGGGTGGGCCAATGAGTAACTCTGTTTTTGACATACAGCTACGAAATTTGGCAAGCTTGATCCCGGGTGCAATCTGAGGTGACATGTGATGCCCATTGGGCCCATGAGGACCCCGAGTGGGCACTGGGGCCCCGGGATAAACCTATGGGGCCCCTGGGTGGGCCATGACTAACTCTGTCAGTTTTCGACCCATGGCCACAAAATTTTACAATCTTGATCCTGGGTGCAATCTGAGGTGATATGTGATGCCCATAGGGCCCCTGTAGACCCCGGGTAGGCACTGGGGCCCTTGGGTGGGCCAATAACTAACTTAGTCAGTTTTTGACCTATGGCCACGAAATTCGGCAAGCTTGGTCCCGGGTGCAATCTGAGGTGACATGTGATGCCCATTGGGCCCATGAGGACCCCGAGTGGGCACTGGGGCCCCGGGATAAACCTATGACTAACTTAGTCATTTTTTGACATACAGCCACGAAATTCGGCAAGCTTGATCCCGGGTGAAATCTGAGGTGACATGTGATGCCCATGTGGCCCTATTTACCCCGGGTGGGTACTGAGGTCCCTGGGAGGGCCAATGACTGTAACTCAGACAGTTTTCAACCTGCGACCATGAAATTCGGCAAACTTGGTCCCGGGTGCAATCTGAGGTGACGTGATGCCCATTGGGCCCATATGGACCCCGGGTGGGCACTGGGGCCCCTGGGTGGGCCAATGACTGATCCAGTCAGTTTTTGACCTACGGCCACGAAATTTGGCAAGCTTGATCCCGGGTGCGATCAGAGGTGATATGTGATGCCCATAGAGCCCCTGTAGACCTCAGGTGGGCATTGGGGCCCCTGGGTGGGCCAATGACTGTAACTCAGTCAGTTGTCGACCTACGGCCATGAAATTTGGCAAACTTGGTCCCGGGTGAAATCTGAGGTGTTATGTGATGCCCATGGGGCCCCTATGGACCCCTGGTGGGCACTGGGGCTGCGGGATAAGCCAATGACTAACTCAGTCAGTTTTCGACCTACGGCCATGAAATTCGGCAAGCTTGATCCCAGGTGCAATTTGAGGTGTAATGTTATGCCCTTGGGGCCCCTATGCAACCCAGGTGGGCAATGGAGCCCCAGGGTGGGTCAATGACTGTAATTTAGTCAGTTTTCGACCTACGGCCACGAAATTTGGCAAACTTGGTCCCGGGTGAAAGCTGAGGTGATATGTGATGCCCGTAGGTCCCATGAGGACCCCGGGAGGGCACTGGGGCCCCGGGGTAGGCCAATGACTGCAACTCAGTCAGTTTTCGACCGACGGCCAAGGAAATCGGCAAGCTTGGTCCCGGGTGCAATCTGAGGTGATATGTGATGCCCATGGGGCCCTATGGACCCCGGGTGGGCACTGGGGCCCCTGGGTGGGCCAATGACAAACTCAGTCAGTTTTCGACCAACGGCTACGAAATTCGGCAAGCTTGGTCCAAGGAGCAATCTGAAGTGATAAGTGATGCCAATGGGGCTAATGAAGACCCCGAGTGGCCACTGGGACCCCTGGGTGGGCCAATGACTGTACCTCAGAAAGTTTTCAACCTATAGCCACGAAATTCCGCAAGCTTGATCCCGGGTGCAATCTAAGGTGACATGTGATGCCCATGTGGCCACTATGGACCCCGGGTGGGTACTGGGGCCCCTGGGTGGGCCAATGACTGTAACTCAGTCAGTTTTAGACCTACGACAACGAAATTCGGTAAGCTTTGTCCCGGGTGCAATCTGATGTTACATGTGATGCCCATTGGGCCTCCATAGACCACGGGTGGGCAATGAAGCCCCTGGGTGGGCCAATGACTGTAACTCAGTCAGTTTTTGAGCGATGAACACGAAATTCGGCAAGCTTGGTCCTGGTGCAATTTGAGGTGACATGTGATGCCCGTGGGGCCCCTATGGACTCCGGGTGGGCACTGGGGCCCCTGGGTGTGCCAATGACAACAACTCAGTCAGTTTTAGACCTACGGCCACGAAAGTCGGCAAGCTTGGTCCCGGGTGCAATCTGAGGTGACATTTGATTCCCATTGGGACCCTATGGACCATGGGTGGGCACTGGAGCCCCTGGGTGGGCCAGTGATTGTAACTCAGACAGTTTTTGACCTACGGCCAAGAAATTCAGCAAACTTGATCCCGGGTGCAATTTGAGGTGTAATGTTATGCCCATGGTTCCCATGAGGACCCCGAGAAAGCAATGGGGCCCCTGGGTGGGCCAATGACTGTAATTCAGTCAGTTTTCGACCTACAGCCACGAAATTTGGCAAGCTTGGTACCGGGTGAAAGCTAAGGTGTTATGTGATGCCCATGGTTCCCATGAGGACCCCGAGAAAGCAATGGGGCCCCTGGGTGGGCCAATGACTAACTCTGTCAATTTTCAATCTACGGCCACGAAATTTGGCAAGCTTGATCCTGGGAGCAATCTAATGTGACACGTAATGCCCATGGGGCCCATCAGGACCCTGAGTGGGCACTGGGGCCCCTGGGTGGGCCAATGAGTAACTCAGTTTTCGACCTACAGCTATGAAATTTGGCAAGCTTGATCCCGGGTGCAATCTGAGGTGATATGTAATGCCCATAGGGCCCATACGGACCCCGGGTGGGCACTGGGTACCCTGGGTGGGCCATGACTAACTCAGTCAGTTTTCGACCCATGGCCACAAAATTTCGCAAGCTTGATCCCGGGTGCAATCTGAGGTGATATGTGATGCCCAAAGGGCCCCTGTAGACCCCGGGTAGACACTGGGGCCCTTGAGTGGGCCAATAACTAACTTAGTCAGTTTTCGACTTACGGCCACGAAATTCGGCAAGCTTGGTAACGGGTGCAATCTGAGGTGTCATGTCATGCCCATTGGGCCCATGAGGACCCCGAGTAGGCAATGGGACCCCTGGGTGGGCCAATGACTAACTCAGTCAGTTTTCGACATACGGCCACGAAATTTGGCAAGCTTGGTCCCGGGTGCAATCTGAGATGTTATGTGATGCCCATTGGGCCACTATGGACCCCGGGTGGGTACTGGGGCCCCTGGGTGGGCCAATGACTGTAACTCAGTCAGTTTTCGACCTATGGCCACGAAATTCGGCAAGCTTGGTCCCGGGTGCTATGTGAGGTGACAGTGATGCCCATTGAGCATCTATGGACCCCGGGTGGGCACTGGAGCCCCTTGGCTGGGCAATGACTGTCACTCGTCAGTTTTTCGACCTATGTGGCCACGAAATTGGCAGCTTGGTCGGGTGCAATGAGGTGACATGTGATGCCCATTGAGCCTCTATGGACACGGGTGGGCACTTGAGCCCCTGGGGGGCCAAAATGACTCTAAATCAGTAGTTTTCGACCTATGGCCACGAAATTCGGCAAGCTTGGTCCCGGGTGCAATCTGAGGTGAGATGTGATGCTTATTGGGCCCCTATGGCCCCCGATGGGCACTGGGGCCCCTTTGTGTTCCAATGACTGTCACTCAGTCAGTTTTCGACCTATGGCCTCGAAATTCGGCAAGCTTGGTCCCGGGTGCAATCTGAGGTGACATGTGATGCTCATTGGGCCCCTATGGACCCCGGGTGGGCATTGGGGCCCCTGGGTTGGCAAATGACTAACTCAGTCAGTTTTCGACATACGGCGTCAAAATTTGGCAAGCTTGATCCCCGACCCCGAGTGGGCACTGGGACCCCTGAATGGGCCAATGACTGTTACTCAGTCAGATTTCGACCTTCGACCATGAAATTTTGCAAGCTTGGTCCCAGGTGCAATCTGAGGTTATATGTGATGCCTCTTGGGCCCCTATGGACCCAGGGTAGGCACTGGGGCCCCTGTGTGGGCCAATGACAAACTCAGTCAGTTTTTGACCTATGGCGATGAAATTCGGCAAGCTTGATCCCGAGAGCGATCTGAGGTGACTTGTGATGCCCATTAGGCGCATGAGATCCCCGGGTGGGCACCGGGGCCCCTGGGTGGGCCAATGACTAACTCAGTCAGTTTTCGACCTATGGCC
Organism: Ancistrus triradiatus; assembly: GCA_025084515.1. Lineage (NCBI taxonomy): Eukaryota > Metazoa > Chordata > Actinopteri > Siluriformes > Loricariidae > Ancistrus > Ancistrus triradiatus. Next base: position 20,024 of record JAJAGP010004583.1, read on the forward strand.
ATGAAATTTGGCAAGCTTGTTCCCGGGTGCAATCTGAGGTGATATGTGATGCCCATGGGGCCCCTATGGACCCCGGGTGGGGACTGGGGCCCCTGGGTGGGGAAAGCTTGGTCCCAGGTGCAATCTGAGGTGACATTTGATGCCCATTGGGCCCCTATGGAGTGGGCACTGGGGCCCCAGGGTGGGCCAATGACTGTAACTCAGTCAGTTTTTGACCATGGGCCACGAAATTTGGCAAGCTTGATCCCGGGTGCAATCTGAGATGACATGTAATGCCCATGGTGCCCATGAGGACCCCGAGTGGGCACTGGTACCTCTGGGTGGGCCAATGACTCTAAATCAGTTAGTTTTCGACATACAGCCACGAAATTTGGCAAGCTTGGTCCTAGGTGCAATCTGAGGTGACATGTGATGCTCATTGGGCCCCTATGGAGTGGGCACTGGAGCCCAAGGGTGGGCCAATGACTGTAACTCAGTCAGTTGTCGACCTATGGCCACGAAATTCGGCAAGCTTGGTCCCGGGTGCAATTTGAGGTGACATGTGATGCCCATTGAGCCTCTATGGACCCCGGGTGGGCACTGGGGCCCCTGGGTGGGCAAATGACTATCTCAGTCAGTTTTTGACCTATGGTGACGAAATTTGGCAAGCTTGATGCCGGACCCCGAGTGGGCACTGGGACCCCTTGGTGGGCCAATGACTGTAACTCAGTCAGTTTTCGACCTATGACCACGAAATTTTGCAAGCTTTGTCCCAGGTGCAATCTGAGGTGATATGTGATGCCTAAGGGCCCCTATGGACCCAGGGTAGGCACTGGAGCCCCTGGGTGGGCCAATGACTAACTCAGTCAGTTTTCGACCTACGGCTATGAAATTCGGTAAGCTTGGTCCCGGGTGCAATCTGATTTGACATGTGATGCCCATTGGGCCCCTATGGAGTGGGCACTGGGGCCCAAGGGTGGGCCAATGACTGTAACTCAGTCAGTTTTTGACCTAGGGCCACGAAATTTGGCAAGCTTGATCCCGGGTGCAATCTGAGATGACATGTGATGCCTATTTCGCCCATGAGAACCCCGGGTGGGCACCAAGGCCCCTGGGTGGGCCAATGACTAACTCAGTCAGTTTTCGACCTACGACCACGAAATTCGGCAAGCATGGTCCCGGGTGTAATCTCAGGTGACATATGATGCCCATTGGGCCCTTATGGACCCCGGATGGGCATGGGGCCCCTGGTGGGGCCAATGACGAACTCAGTCAGTTTTGACATAAGGACCACGAAATCGGCAAGCATGGTTCCCAGTGTAATCTGAGGTGACATACATGCCTATTGGGGCCCTTATGACCCCGGATGGGCCTGGGGCCTGGTGGGCCAAAATGACTAAACTCAGCAGTTTTTGACCTATGGTGACGAAATTTGGCAAGCTTGATCTCGGACCCCGAGTGGGCACAAGGTCACCTGGGTGGGCCAATGACTAACTCAGACAGTTTTTGACCTACAGCCACGAAATTTGGCATGCTTGATCCCAGGTGCAATCTGATGTGACATGTGATGCCCATTGGGCCCCTATGGACCCCGGGTGGGCACTAGGGCCCCTGGGTGGGCCAATGACTGTAACTCAGTCAGTTTTCGACCTACGGCCAAGAAATTCGGAAAGCTTCATCGCGTGGGAAATCTGAGATGACATCTGATGCCAATGGGGCCCATGAGAACAGCGAGTGAGCACTGGGGCCCCTGGGTGGGCCAATGACTGTAACTTAGTCAGTTTTCGACCTACGGCCACGAAATTCGGCAAGGTTGATCCCGGGAGAAATCTGAGGTGACATCTGATACCCATGAGGCCCATGAGGACCCCGGGTGGGCACTGGGGCCCTTGGGTGGGCCAATGACTGTAACTCAGTCAGTTTTCGACCTACTGTCACGAAATTCACCAAGCTTCATCCTGGGTGCAATCTGAGGTGACATGTGATGCCCATGGGGCCCATGAGGACCCCAGGTGGGCACTGGGGCCTTTGGGTGTGCCATTGACTACCTCAGTCAGTTTTCAACCTATGGCCACGAAATTTGGCAAGCTTGATCCCGGGTGTAATCTAAGGTGACATGTGATGCCCATTGGGCCCCTATGAACCCCGGGTGGGCACTGGGCCTTATGGGTGGGCCACTGCTTAACTCATTCAGTTTTCGTCCTACAGCTACGAAATTTGGCAAGCTTGATCCCGGGTGCAATCTGAGGTGATATGTGATGCCTATGGGGACCTATGGACCCTGGGTGGGCCAATGTCTGTAACTTAGACAGTTTTCGACCTACGGCCACAAAATTTGGCAAGCTTGGTCCCAGGTGCAATCTGAGGTGATATGTGATGCCCATGGATCCCGTAACGACCCCGGGTAAACACTTGGGCCTTTGGGAATTTCAATGACTGTAACTCAGTCAGAATTCAACCTACGGCCACGAAATTCAGCAAACCTGATTACGGGAGCAATCTGAGGTGACATGTGATGCCCATGGCGCCCATGAGAACCCCTGGTGGGCCCATTAGTGGTGGGCCCCATTGGGCCTCTATAGACCTCGGGTGGGCACTTGAAACACTAGCTCTATAACACTAGGTAATACTTGTTTGAGTAGACGTGTAGGAATTGGATCTAACAAACCTGTTGATGACTTAGACAAGCTGATCAGTGCGGATAGTTCAGTATTAGTAATTGGGGTAAAAGATTCTAATCTTGATTTACGGCTAATTGAACAGATGTCTTCACTAGTGCTGCATCTGGAAGGTTGCTGAACAGTTTGGTGATGTGATGAGCATCGAGTTTTATGCCTAATGTATTCTATCTTATCATTAAAGAAAGTCATGAAATCATTCCTGTTAAAATTACACAGAATGTGAGAGTCACTTTCTGTGGGGTTTTTTGTTAATTTGGAGACTGTATTAAAGAGAAATCTTGGATTATTCTTATTTTTCTCTATGATTGAAGAGAAGTATGCAGCTTTAGCTTTAGTCAGTTAGGGCCATGCTTTACTCGGCCCTGGTGGCCCTCCAAGGCCAATTCTAAACACCCCAATTTACTATGTTCTCCCACTGGCGCTGAAAGTGCCGTTGTTCTTTGTCAAGTACGGGTTGTGGTCACTTATACCATGGTGCTAGCCGTTTTTCCCCTAAAAACATGTTTGACCTAGCAGGGCCGCGCTAGTCGTCTCCGGTCCCCCAGGGCGTTGAGCGACCCTTCATCTCTTCAGCCTTACTATAATACTGATTGTAATTGTGACGCATGTACCCTTGACCACTTCACCCTAAAGATGCTTCTCTCGTAGGTTGTATTAAACTTTTAAGTCTGGGGGTTTTTACATAAATGCAGAGGCTGGCCCAGTACCGCAGATGTGATAGTGGCTTGGCCCCCCCTGTGATAAACAGACGGAAGAAGGATTTTAGTTATTAGGAGTAGCTCAAATACTAAAAGTAGTGATCTGACCATCGAAATACTTTGCGGGAAAACATCAAGGTTATCTAATATTGGATACCAAATGTTAAATTAGATCTAAAGTTATGATTACAGCGGTGGGTTGGCCCCATCACCTTCTGAGTGATACCCCTGGATTCTAGGAGTGGAACCCCCCCCATCCCACCAAGATGCATATTTATGTTTTATATGCTGGATCTGCCTCATGTCACATCAAGTGAATCTTGACCTCATCTACAATTAAAGCCTTAATCTGTTGACCGTAGTCAGAGGAAAGAAAGTTAGCAAAATCCGGAAGAAATCTGAATAGGGAACCAGGCGGGCGGGTTAAATAGTGATAAGGAAAAGCGTGTGGTTTTGACTTCCATAACGATGGACAGTCACATTAAGAAATCAGTATTTAAAAAGAATTAGCCTAGCCTTGTAAGGGATTAGCCTGGAACAACCTAAACTCTTGTCAAAAATTGTGGCGATGCCTCCCCCCCGACCATTAGGACGAGGGCGACTAGCATGACTGTATCCAGGAGGTGAGGCTTCATTTAAGGCTAAATATTCATCAGGTCTAATCCAAGTCTCAGTGAGACAGAGAGCGTGTAAGCGTTTATCAGTGATCATTTCATTTACAATCACTGCTTTGTTTGTAAGTGATCTAATGTTAAGTAGTCCTAGCTTTAGTCTAATATTGTTATTTCTTTGGCAGCTATCTGTGTTTATACTAATGAGGTTATTAAAACAGACTTTTTCAGAGCGTTTAAGTTTAGGGCAGATGCGGGTAACAGACACAGTTTCAATAATGTGGTGATCTGAGGTGATATGTGATGCCCATGGTGCCCCTGTAGACCCCGGGTGGGCATTGGGGCCTCTGGGTGGGCCAATGACTAACTCAGTCAGTTTTTGACCTATGGCCATGAAATTCAGCAAGCTTGATTCCGGGTGCAATCTGAGGTGATATGTGATGCCCATGGGGCCCCTATGGACTCCGGGTGGGCACTGGGGCCCTTGGGTGGGCCAATGACTAACTCAGTCAGTTTACGACCTACGACCACGAAATTCGGCAAGCGTTGTCCCAGGTGTAATTTCAGGTGTTATGTGATGCCCATGGGGCACCTATGGACCCCGGGTAGGCAATGGGGCCCCTGGGTGGGCCAATGACTGTAACTCAGTCAGTTTTCAACCTGCGACCATGAAATTCGGCAAACTTGGTCCCGGGTGCAATCTGAGGTGACGTGATGCCCATTGGGCCCATATGGACCCCGGGTGGGCACTGGGGCCCCTGGGTGGGCCAATGACTGATCCAGTCAGTTTTTGACCTACGGCCACGAAATTTGGCAAGCTTGATCCCGGGTGCGATCAGAGGTGATATGTGATGCCCATAGAGCCCCTGTAGACCTCAGGTGGGCATTGGGGCCTCTGCGTAGGCCAATGACTGTAACTCAGTCAGTTTTTGATTTACGGCCACGAAACTTGGCAAGTTTGATCCCGTGTGCAATCTGAGGTGACATGTGATGCCCATTGGGCCTCTATGGACCCCGGCTGGGCACTGGAGCCCCAAGGTGGGCCAATGACTGTAACTCAGTCAGTTTTCGGCCTACGGCCACGAAGTTTGGCAAGCTTGGTCCCATGTGCAATCTAAGGTGACATGCGATGCCCATTGGACCTCTATGGACCCCGGGTGGGCACTGGGGCCCCTAGGTGGGCCAATGACTGTAACTCAGACAGTTTTCGACCTACGGCCAGGAAATTCGGCAAGCTTGGTCCCGGGTGCAATCTGAGGTGACGTGATTCCCATTGGGCCTCTATCTACCCCGGGTGGGCACTGGGGCCCCGGATTAATACAGTGACTAACTCAGTCAGTTTTCGACCTACGGCTACGAAATTTGGCAAGCTTGATCCCGGGTGCAATCTGAGGTGACATCTCATGCCCATGTGGCCCCTGTGGACCCCCGGTGGGCACTAGAGCTCCTGGGTGGGCCAATGACTGTAACTCAGTCAGTTTTTGACCTACGGCCACGAAATTCGGCAAGCTTGGTCCTGGGTGTAATCTGAGGTGATATGTAATGCCCATGGGGCCCCTATGGACCCTGGGTTGGCAATAAGGACCCTGGGTGGGCCAATGACTAAGTCAGTCAGTTTTCGACCTACGACCACGAAATTCGGCAAGCTTGATCCCAGGTTCAATTTGAAGTGACATGTGATGCTCATGGGGCCCCTATGGACCCCGGGTTGGCACTGGGGCCCCTGGGTGGGCCAATGACAAACTCAGACAGTTTTTGACCTACGGCCACAGAATTCGGCAAGCTTGGTTCCAGGTGCAATCTCAGGTGATATGTGATGCCCATGTGTCCCCTAAGGACCCTGGGTAGACACTGGGGCCCTGTGTGGGCCAAGAACTGTAACTCAGTCAGTTTTTGACCTACGGCCACGAAATTTGGCAAGCTTGATCCCAGAAGCAATCTGAAGTGAGATGTGATGCCCATGGGGCTCATGACGACCCCGAGAGGCCACTGGGACCCTGGGTGGGCCAAAGACCAACTCAGTCAGTTTTTGACCTACGACCTCGAAATTCGGCAAGCTTTATCCCAGGTGCAATTTGAAGTGTCATGTGATGCCCATAGGCCCATTGGGCCCCTATGGACCCCGGGTGGGCACTGGGGCCCCTGGTTGAGCCATTGACAAACTCAGACAGTTTTTGACCTATTGCCATGAAATTTGGCAAGCATGGTTCCGGGTGCTATCTCAGGTGATAAGTGATGGCCATAAGGCCCCTGTAGACCCCGGGTGAGCACTGCGTCCCTTGGGTGGGCCAATAACTGTAACTGAGTCAATTTTCGACCTTCGGACAAGAAATTCCGCAAGCTTGATCCCAGGAGCAATCTGAAGTGAGATGTGATGCCCATGTGGCCCTTATGGACCCCGAGTGGGTACTGGGGCCCCTAGGCGAGCCAATGACTGTAACTCAGTCAGTTTTCGACCTACGGCCACGAAATTTGGCAAGCTTGATCCCAGGTGCAATCTGAGGTGACATGTGATGCCCATGGGGCCCCTATCTACCCCGGGTGGGCACTGAGGCCCCGGAATAAGACAATGACTAACTCAGTCAGTTTTCGACCTACGGCCACGAAATTCGGCAAGCTTGATCCCAGGTGCAATCTGAAGTGAGATGTGATGCCCATTGGGCCTCTATGGACCCCCAGTGGGCACTGGGACCCTTCGGTGGGCCAATGACTGTAACTTAGACAGTTTGAGATCTACGACCACGAAAGTTGCCAAGCTTGGTCCAGGGTGCAATCTGAGGTGACATGTGATGCCCATTGGGCCCCTATGGACCCCCAGTGGGCACTGGGACCCTTGGGTGGGCCAATGACTGTAACTCAGTCAGTTTTCGACCTACAACAACGAAATTCGGTAAGCTTGGTCCCGGGTGCAATCTGAGGTGACATGTGATGCCCATTGGGCCCCAACGGACCCCGGGTGGGCACTTGGACCCTTGGGTGGGCCAATGACTAACTCAGTCAGTTTTCGACCTATGACCACGAAATTTGGCAAGCTTGATCCCAGGTGCAATCTTAGGTGATATGTGATGCCCATTGGGCCGCTATGGACCCAGGGTGGGCACTGGGGCCCCTGGGTGGGAAAATTACTAACTCAGTCAGTTTTCGACCTACGGCCACAAAATTCGGCAAGCTTGATCCCAAGAGCAATCTGAGGTGACTTGTGATGCCCATGGGGCCCATGAGGACCTCGGGTGGGCACTGGGGCCCCTGGGTGGGCCACTGACTGACTCAGTCAGTTTTCAACCTTCGGCCACGAAATTTGGCAAGCTTGGTCCCGGGTGCAATCTGAGGTGACTTGTGATGCCCATGGGGCCCATGAGGACCTCGGGTGGGCACTGGGGCCCCTGGGTGGGCCAATGACTGTAAATCAGTCAGATGTCGACCTACGGCCGCGAAATTTGTCAAGCTTGATCCCGGGAGCAAACTGAGGTGATAAGTGATGGCCATAAGGCCCCTGTAGACCCCGGGTGAGCACTGGGGCCCTTGGGTGTGCCAATAACTGTAACTCAGTCAGTTTTCGACCTACAGCCACGAAATTCAGCAAGCTTGGTCCCGGGTGCAATCTGAAATGACATGTGATGTTCATTGGAACTCTATGGACCCTGGGTGGGTACTGGGGCCCTTAGGGGGGCCAATGACTAACTCAGTCAGTTTTCGACCTACGACCACGAAATTCGGCAAACTTGATCCCAGGTGCAATTTGAAGTGACATGTGATGCCCATGGGGCCCCTATCTACCCCGGGTGGGCACTGAGGCCCCGGAATAAGACAATGACTAACTCAGTCAGTTTTCGACCTACGGCCACGAAATTCGGCAAGCTTGATCCCGGGTGCAATCTGAAGTGACATGTGATGCCCATTGGGCCTCTATGGACCCCGGGTAGGCAATGGAGCCCCTGGGTGGGCCAATGACTGTAACTCAGTCAGTTTAAGACCTACGACCACGAAAGTCGACAAGCATGGTCCCGGGTGCAATCTGAGGTGACATGTGATGCCCATTGGGCCCCTATGGACCCCGGGTGGGCACTGGGGCCACTGGGCGGGCCCAATGACTGTAACTCAGTCAGTTTTCGACCTACGGCCACGAAATTTCGGCAAAGCTGATCCAGGTGCAATCTGAAGTGATATGGTGATGCCCATGGGGCCCATGGAGACCCAGAGAGGCCACTGGGAACCCTGGGTGGGCCAATGACTGTAACTCAGTCAGTTTTCGGCCTAACGGCCACGAAATTTGGCAAACTTTGATCCCAGGTTTCAATCTGAGGGTGACCATGTGAAGCCCATGGGGCCCTTATCTACCCCAGGTGGGCACACTGGGGCCCCTAGGAGGGCCAATGACTATTACTCAGTCAGTTTTCGACCTACGGCCACGAAATTCGGCAAGCTTGATCCCGGGTGCAATCTGAGGTGACATGTGATGTTCATTGCGCCTCTATGGACCCTGGGTGGGCACTGGAGCCCCTAGGTGGGCCAATGACTGTAACTCAGTCAGTTTTTTACCTACGGCCACGAAATTCGCAAAGCTTGATCCCGGGTGAAATCTGACATGACATGTGATGCCCATGTGGCCCTATGGACCTCGGGTGGGCACTGGGGCCCCTTAATGGGCCAATGACTGTAACTCAGTCAGTTATTGACCGACAGCCCGGCAATTCGGCAAGCTTGGTCCCGGGTGCAATCTGAGGTGATATGTGATGCACATAGGGCCCCTGTAGACCCCGGGTAGGCACTAGGGCCTTTAGGTGGGCCAATAACTCTTCCTCAATCAGTTTTTGACCTACGGCCTCGAAATTCGGCAAGCTTGATCCCGGGTGAAATCTGACATGACATGTGATGCCCATGTGGCCCTATGGACCCCGGGTGGGCACTGGGGCCCCTGGGTTGGCCAATGACTAACAGTCAGTTTTCGACCTAAGGCGACAAAATTTGGCAAGCATGATCCCGGGTGCAATCTGAGGTGACATGTGATGCCAATGGGGCCCCTATGGACCCAGGTGGGCACGGGAGCCCCTGGGTGGGCCAATGACTGTAACTCAGTCAGTTTTAGACCTACGACCACGAAATTCGGTGAGCATGTTCCCAGGAGCAATCTGAGCTGATATCTGATGCCTATTGGGCCCCTATCGACCCCGGGTGGGCACTGGAGCCCCTGGGTGGGCCAATGACTGTAACTCAGTCAGTTTTTGACCTACGGCCACGAAATTCGGTGAGCTTGTTCCCAGGAGCAATCTGAGCTGATATCTGAAGCCTATTGGGCCCCTATCGACCCCGGGTGGGCACTGGAGCCCCTGGGTGGGCCAATGACTGTAACTCAGTCAGTTTTTGACCTATGGCCACGAAATTTGGCAAACTTGATCCCAGGAGCAATCTGAGGTGATAAGTGATGGCCATAAGGCCCCTGTAGACCCCGGGTGAGCACTGGGGCACCTGGGTGGGCGAATAACTGTAACTCAGTCAGTTCTTGACCTACGGCCATGAAATTCGGCAAGCTTGATCCCAGAAGCAATCTGAAGTGATATGTGATGCCCATGGGGCCCATGGAGACCCCGAGAGGCCACTGGGACCCTTGGTGGGCCAATGACTAACTCAGTCAGTTTTCGGCCTACGGCCACGAAATTCGGCAAGCTTGATCCCAGGTGCAATCTGAGGTGACATGTGAAGCCCATGGGGCCCCTATCTACCCCAGGTGGGCACTGAGGCCACTAGGGGGGCCAATGACTGTTACTCAGTCAGTTTTTGACCTACGGCCACGAAATTCGGCAAGCTTGGTCCCGGGTGCAATCTGAGATGACATGTGATGTTCATTGGGCCTCTATGGACCCTGGGTGGGTACTGGGGCCAATAGGGGGACCAATGACTGTTACTCAGTCAGTTTTCGACCTACGGCCACGAAATTCGGCAAGCTTGGTCTGGGGTGCAATCTGAGGTGACATGTGATGTTCATTGGGCCTCTATGGACCCTGGGTGGGCACTGAGGCCCCTAAGGGGGCCAATGACTGTAACTCAGTAAGTTTTCGGCCTACGGCCAGGAAATTCGGCAAGTTTGGTCCCGGGTGCAATCTAAGGTGACATGTGATGCCCATGGGTCCCATGAGGACCCCGGCTGGGCACTGAGGCCCATGGGTAGGCCAATGACTGCAACTCAGTCAGTTTTCGACCTACGGCCACAAAAATCGGCAAGCTTGATCCCTGGTGCAATCTGAGGTGACATGTGATGCCCATGTGGCCCCTATGGACCCCGGTTGGGTACTGGGGCCCCTAGGTGGGCCCATGACTGTAACTCAGTCAGTTTTCAACCTACGGCCCGGAAATTCGACAAGCTTGGTCCCGGGTGCAATCTGAGGTGTTATGTGATGCCCATGGCGCCCCGATGGACCCTGGGTGGGCACTGGGGCCCCTTAATGGGCCAATGACTTTAACTTAGTCAGTTTTCGACCTACAGCCCGAAAATTCGACAAGCTTGGTCCTGGGTGCAATCTGAAGTGATATGTGATGCCCATAGGGCTCCTGTAGACCCCGGGTGGGCACTGGGGCCCCTAGGTGGGCCAATGACTGTAACTCAGTCAGTTTTCGACCTACGGCCACGAAATTCTGCAAGCTTGATCCTGGGTGAAATCTGACATGACATGTTATGCCCATGGGGCCCATAAGGACCCCGGGTGGGCACTGGAGCCCCTGGGTGGGCCAATGACCGTAACTCAGTCAGTTTTCGACCTACGGCCAGGAAATTTGGCAAGCTTGGTCCCGGGTGCAATCTGAAGTGACATGTGATGCCCATGGGGCCCCTATGGATCCCGGGTGGGCACTGGGGCACCTGGGTGGGCCAATGCTAACTTAGACAGTTTTTGACCTACGGCCACGAAATTCGGCAAGCTTGGTCCCGGGTGCAATCTGAGGTGATATGTGATGCACATAGGGCCCTGTAGACCCCGGGTAGGCACTAGGGCCTTTGGGTGGGCCAATAACTCTTCTTCAGTCAGTTTTTGACCTACGGCCACGAAATTCGGCAATCTTGATCCCGGGTGAAATCTGACGTGACATGTGATGCCCATGTGGCCCTAAGGACCCCGGGTGGGTACTGGGGCCCCTAGGTTGGCTAAAGACTAACAGTCAGTTTTCGACCTAAGGCGACAAAATTTGGCAAGCTTGATCCCGGGTGCAATCTGAGGTGACATGTGATGCCCATGGGGCCCCTATGGACCCAGGTGGGCACGGTAGACCCTGGGTGGGCCAATGACTGTAACTCAGTCAGTTTTATACCTTCGACCACGATATTCGGTGAGCTTGTTCCCAGGAGCAATCTGAGCTGATATCTGATGCCTATTGGGCCCCTATGGACCCCGGGTGGGCACTGGAGCCCCTGGGTGGGCCAATGAGTGTAACTCAGTCAGTTTTCGACCTATGACCACGAAATATGGCAAGCTTGGTCTCAGGTGCAATCTGAGGTGATATGTGATGCCCATTGGGCCGCTATGGACCCAGGGTGGGCACTGGGGCCCCTGAGTGGTAAAATGACTAACTCAGTCAGTTTTTGACCTACGGCTATCAAATTCGGCAAGCTTGATCCCGAGAGCAATCTAAAGTGACTTGTGATGCCCATGGGGCCCCGGGTGGGCACTGGGGCCCCTGGGTGGGCCACTGACTAACCCAGTCAGTTTTCGACCTATGGCCACAAAATTTGCCAAGCTTGATCCCGGGTGCAATCTGTGGTGATATGTGATGCCCATGAGGCCGCTATGGACCCAGAGAGGGCAATGGGGCCACTGGGTGGGCCAATGACTGTAACTTAGTCAGTTTTCGACCTACGGCCACGAAATTTGACAAGCTTGATCCCAGGAGCAATCTGAGGTGATAAGTGATGGCCATAAGGGCCCTGTAGACCCTGGGTGAGCACTGGGGCCCTTGGGTGGGCCAATAACTGTAAATCAGTCAGTTTTTGACCTACGGCCACAAAATTTGGCAAGCTTGATCCCAGAAGCAATCTGAAGTGATATGTGTTGCCTATGGGGCCCATGGAGACCCCGAGAGGCCACTGGGACCATGGGTGGGCCAATAACTGTAACTTAGTCAGTTTTTGACCACCACGAAATTTGGCAAGCTTGACCCCAGGTGTAATCTGAGGTGACATGTGAAGCCCATGGGGCCCCTATCTACCCCGGGTGGGCACTGCAACCCCTGGGTGGGCCAATGACTGTAACTCAGTCAGTTTTAGACCTACAGCCACGAAAGTCAGCAAGCTTTGTCCCGGGTGCAATCTGAAGTGACATGTGATACCCATTGAGCCCCTATGGACCCCGAGTGGGCACTGGTGCCCCTGGGTGGGCCAATGACTAACTCAGTCAGTTTTCGACCTACAGCTATGAAATTCGACAAGCTTGATCGCGAGAGCAATCTGAGGTGACTTGTGATGCCCATGGGGCCCCTATGGACCCAGGCTGGGAACTGGAGCCCCTGGGTGGGCCAATGACTGTTACTCAGTCAGTTTTCGAACTGCGGCCACGGAATTCGGCAAGCTTGGTCCCGGGTGCAGTCTGAGGTGATATGTGATGCCCATGTGGCCCCTATGGACCCCGGGTGGGCACTAAGGCCCCTGGGTTTTCCAATGACTAACTCAGACAGTTTTCGACCTACGACCACGAAGTTCGGCAAGCTTGATCCCAGGTGCAACTTCAAGTGACATGTGATGCCCATGGGGCCCCTATGGACCCTGGGTGGGCACTGGGGACCCTAGGTGGGCCAATGACTGTAACTCAGTCAGTACTCGAACTACGGCCATGAAATTCGGCAAGCTTGGTCCCGGGTGCAATCTCAGGTGATATGTGATGCCCATGGGTACAATATGGACCCCGGGTAGACACTGGGGCCCTTGGTGGGACAATGACTATAACTCAGACAGTGTTCGACCTACGGCCACAGAATTCAGCAAGTTTGGTCCCGGGTGCAATCTAAGGTGACATGTGATCCCCATGGGTCCCATGAGGACCCCGGGTGGGCACTGGGGCCCCTGGTTAGGCCAATGACTGCAACTCAGTCAGTTTTCGACCTACAGCCACAAAAATAGCCAAGCTTGATCCCTGGTGCAATCTGAGGTGAAATGTGATGACCATGTGGCCCCTATGGACCCCGGTTGGGGACTGGGGCCCCTGGGTGGGCCAATGACTGTAACTCAGTCAGTTTTTGACCTACGGCCATGAAATTTGGAAAGCTTGGTCCCGGGTGCAATCTGAGGTGTTATGTGATGCCCATGGGGCCCCGATGGACCCTGGGTGGGCACTGGGGCACCTGGTTGGGCCAATGACTGTAACTCAGTCAGTTTTCGACCTACGGCCACGAAATTTGGCAAGCTTGATCCCAGGAGCAATCTGAGGTGATAAGTGATGGTCATAAGGCCCCTGTAGACCCCGGGTGAGCACTGGGGCCTTTGGGTGGCCGAATAACTGTAACTCAGTCAGTTTTTGACCTACGGCCACAAAATTCGGCAAGCTTTTTTGTGGCACAAAAAGCAACACATGTCACCTCAGATTTCTACCGGGGATGAAGCTTGCCAAATTTCATGGCCGTAGGTCGAAAACTGACTGAGTTACAGTCATTGGCCGACCCAGGGGCCCCAGGGCCCGCCCGAGGTACATAGGGGCCCAATGAGCATCACATGTCACCTCAGATTGCACCTGGGATCAGGATTGCTGAATTTCATGGCCGTAGGTCAAAAACTGTCTGAGTTTCAAATATTTGCCCACCCAGGGGCCCCTGTGGCCACCCGGGGTCCTCATGGGCCCCATGGGCATCACATGTCACTTCAGATTGCACCCGGGATCAAGCTTGCCAAAATTCATTGTCGTACGTCGAAAACTGACTGAGATAGTCATTGGCCCACCCAGGGGCCCCAGTGCCCACCCAGGGTCCATAGGGGCCCAATGAGCATCACATGTCACCTCGGATTGCACCCGGGATGAAGCTTGCCAAATTTCGTGGCCGTAGGTCAAAAAATGACTGAGTTACAGTAATTGGCAAACCCAGGGGCCCCAGTGCTCATGCGGGTTCCTCATGGGCCCCATGGGCATCAGATGTCAACTCAGATTTATCCCTGGATCAACCATGCCGAATTTCGTGGCTGTAGGTCGAAAACTTAGAGTTACAGTCATTGGCCCACCTAGGGGCCCCAGTGCCCAGCTGGGGTCCTCATGGGTGCCATGGGCATGACATTTCACCTCAGATTGCACCCCTGATTAAGCTTGCCGAATTTTGTAGCCGTAGGTCGAAAAATGACTGAGTTAGTCATTTGCCCACCCAGGGGCCCAAGTGCCCACCTGGGGTCTTTATGGGCCCCATGGGCATCACATGTCACCTCAGATTGCACCCGGGACCAAGCTTGCCGAATTTCGTGGCCAAAAGGTCGATAACTGACTGAGTTACAGTCATTGGCCCACCTAGGGGCCCCAGTACCCACCCGGGGTCCATAGAAGCCCCATGGGCATCACATAACATCTCAGATTGCACCCGGGACCAAGCTTGCCAAATTTCGTGGCCGTATGTCGAAAACTGACTGAGTTAGTCATTGGCCCACCCAGGGGTCCCATTGCCCACTCGGGGTCATTATGGGCCCAATGGGCATCACATGTCACCTCAGATTGCACCCGGGACCAAGCTTGCCGAATTTCGTGGCTGTAGGTCGAAAACTGACTAAGTTAGTTATTGGCCCACCCAAGGGCCCCAGTGCCTACCCGGGGTCTACAGGGGCCCTATGGGCATCACATATCACCTCAGATTGCACCTGGGATCAAGCATGCGAAATTTTGTTGCCATGGGTCGAAAACTGACTGAGTTAGTCATTGGCCAACCCAGGGGCCCCATTGCCCAACCGGGGTCCATAGGTGCCCCATGGGCATTATATATCACCTCAGATTGCACCCGGGATCAAGCTTGCCAAATTTCGTAGCTGTAGGTCGAAAACTGAGTTACTCATTGGCCCATTCAGGGGACCCAGTGCCTACTCGGGGTCCTCATGGGCCCCATTTGCATCACGTGTCACCTTAGATTGCTCCCAGGATCAAGCTTGCCAAATTTCGTGGCCGTAGATCAAAAATTGACTGAGTTAGTCATTGGCCCACTCAGGGGCCCCATAGCCTTCCCGGGGTCGTCATGGGACCCATGGGCATCACATATCACCTTAGCTATCACCCGGGACCGAGCTTGCCAAATTTCGTGGCCGTAGGTCTAAAACTGACTGAATTACAGTCATTGGCCCACCCAGGGGCTCCATTGCCCACATGGGTTCCATAGGGGCCCCAAGGGCATAACATTACACCTCAAATTGCACCCGGGACCGAGCTTGCCAAATTTCGTGGCCGTATGTCGAAAACTGACTGAGTTACAGTCATTGGCCCACCCAGGGGCCCCAGTGCCCACCTGGGGTTTTCATGGGACCCATGGGCATAAAATATCACCTCGGATTGCACCCGTGACCAAGCTTTCCAATTTCCGTAACCGTAGGTCGAAAACTGACTGAGATACAGTCATTGGCCCACCCAGGGGCCCCATTGCCCACCTGGGGTCCATTGGGGCCACAAGGGCATCACAATATACCTCAAATTACACCCGGGGATGAATCTTGCCGAATTTCGTGGCCGTAGGTCAAAAACTGTCTGAGTTAAATTCACTGGCCCACCCAGGGGCTCCAGTGCCCACCCATAATCCATAGGGGCCCAATGGGAATCAAATGTCAACTCAGATTGCACCCGGGACCAAGCTTGCCGACTTTCGTGGCCGTAGGTCTAAAACTGACTGAGTTATTGTCATTGGGCCACCAAGGGGCCCCAGTGCCCACCTGGAGACCATAGGGGCCCAACGGGCATCACATGTCAGCTCAAATTGCACCCGGGATCAAGCTTGCCGAATTTCGTGTTCATAGGTCAAAAACTGACTGAGTTACAGTCATTGGCCCACCCAGGGGCTTCAGTGGCCAATGGGGGGTCCATAGGCACCCAATGGGCATCACATGTCACCTTAGACTGCACCCGTGATCAAGCTTGCCGAATTTCGTGGCCGTAGGTTGAAAACTGTCTGAATTACAGTCATTGGCCCACCCAGGGGTCCCAGTGGCCACTCGGGGTCTTCAAGGGCCCCATTGGCATCACATATCACTTCAGAGTGCTCCTGGGATCAAGCTTGCCAAATTTCGTAGCCGTTGGTCGAAAACTGACTGAGTTAGTCATTGGCCCACCCAGGGGCCCCAGGCCCACCCGGGGACCATAAGGGGCCCCATGGGCATCACATATCACCTCAGATTGCACCCGGGACCAAGCTTGCCAAATTTCGTGGCCGTAGGTCGAAAATTGACTGAGTTGCAGTCATTGGCTTATCCCGCAGCCCCAGTGCCCAACAGGGGTCCATAGGGGCCCCATGGGCATGACATAACACCTCAGATTGCACCCGTGACCAAGCTTGCCAAATTTCGTGGCCGTAGGTCGAAAACTGTCTGAGTTACAGTCATTGGCCCACCCAGGGGCCCCAGTGCCCAGCTCATAGGATCAAACTTGCCAAATTTCATGGCCATAGCTCGAAAACTGTCTGAGTTGCATTAATTGGCCCACCCAGGGGCCCCAGTGAACACCCGAGTTCCTTAGGGGCCCCATGGGCATGACATATCACCTCAGATTGCACCCAGGATCAAGCTTGCCATATTTTGTGGCCATAGGTCGAAAACTGTCTTGAGTTAGTCTTTGACCCACCCAGGGGCCCCAGTGCCCACCCGGGGTCCTCATGGGCCCCATCGGCATCACCTGTCTTCTCAGATTGCTCCCGGGATCAAGCTTGCCAAATTTCGTGGCCATAGGTCGAAAAATGACTGAGTTAGTCATTGGCCCACCCAGGGGCCCCAGTGCCCACCCGGGGTCCTCATGGGCTCCTTGGGCATCACATATCACCTCAGATTGCTCCCGGGATCAAGCTTGCCGAATTTTTTCGTTTTAAAGTAAGGTAGTTACATTTTCACACTGTTTTCAATGTTTTCAGCCTGTTAAGCAACTATGTTCATGCAACCAGCTCAAATCAGTGAAAACGCTTTTCTGCCACGCAAAGTCTAAAATGGTGTTTGCAAATGGTGTCTGTCATTATGGCAATGTACACATGCAGTTTTGTGTATTTCGTTCAGACAAACGGTCATTCTCGTCTGGATCAGTGCAAAAACTTTCTGCAGAAGATTTCTATTTAATTTTTCTGTTTGTCTTCATGTGTAAAGATGTAAGAGTTTGAAAATGTATTTTTTCGTTTTGAAGTAAAGTAGTTACATTTTCTCACTGTTTTCAATGTTTTTAGCCTGTCAAGCAACTATGGTGACTGAGAGTTCATGCAACCAGCTCAAATCAGTGAAAACGCTTTCCTACCACGCAACTTCTAAAATGCTGTTTTCAGATGCTGTAAGGCAACATGGCAATGCCCACATGCCCACCCGGGGTCCTCATGGGCCCCATGGGCATCACATATCACGTCAGATTGCACCCAGGATCAAGCTTGCCACATTTCGTGGCCGTAAGTCGAAAACTGACTGAGTTAGTCATTGGCCCACCCAGGGGCCCCAGTGCCCACCTGGGGTCCTCATGGGCCCCATCGGCATCACCTGTCACCTCAGATTGCTCCCAAGATCAAGCTTGCCGAATTTCGAGGCCGTAGGTCAAAAAATTACTGAGTTACAGTCATTGGCCCACCCAGGGGCCTAAGTGCCCACACGGGGTCCTCATGGGCCCCATCGACATCACCTGTCACCTCAGATTGCTCCCGGGATCAAGCTTGCCAAATTTCTTGGCCGTAGGTCAAAAAATGACTGAGTTACAGTCATTGGCCAGGCCAGGGGCCCCAGTGCCCTCCCGGAAACTACAGGGGCCCCATGGGCATCACATATCACGTCAGATTGCTCCCGGGTTCAAGCTTGCTAAATTTCGTGGCTGTAGGTTGAAAAATGTCTGAGTTACAGTCATTGGCCCACCCAGGGGCCCCAGTGCCCACCCGACGACTACAGGGGCCCCATGGGCATCACATATCACGTCAGATTTCACCCAGGATCAAGCTTGCCAAATTTCGTGGCCGTAAGTCAAAAATTGACAGTTAGTCATTGGCCCACCCAGGGGCCCACATGCCCACCCGGGGTCCTCATGGGCTCCATGGGCATCACATATCACCTCAGATTGCACCCGGGACCAAGTTTGCCAAATTTCGTGACTGTAGGTTGAAAACTGTCTGAGTTGCATTAATTGGCCCACCCAGAGGCCCCAGCGCCCACCCGGGGTCCACAGGGGCCCCATGGGCATCAGAAATCACGTCAGATTGCACCCAGGATGCTTGCCCAAATTTCATGGTCGTAGGTCGAAAACTGACTGAGTTAGTCAATGGCCCACCCAGGGGCCCCAGTGCCCACCTGGGGTCCTCATGGGCCCCATCGGCATCAACTGTCACCTCAGGATTGTCCTGCATCAAGCTTGCCGGAATTTTCGTGGGCAGTATGAGGAAATTGACAGTTAATCATTGGCCCACCCAGGGGCCCCAGTGACCACCGGAGGTACTAATTGGGCCCAATTGGCATCACCGTCACCTGAAGATTGCACCCGGATCAGCTTGCCAAATTTCGTGGCCGTTAGGTCGAAAAAATGACGATTTAGTCATTGGCTCATCCTGTGCCCCAGTTGCCCACACGGGGTCCTCATGGGCCCCTTGGGCATAACATATCACATCAGATTGCTACCAGGATCAAGCTTGCCGAATTTTGTCGTTTTAAAGTAAGGTCGTTCATTTTCACAATGTTTTCAATGTTTTAGCTGTTAAGAAAAACTATGTTATGCAAAACAGCTCAAGTCAGTGAAAAACGATTTTTCTACCACGAAAACATCGCTAAAATGATGTTTTTTCAGCTGCTGTAAGGCAACATGGCAATGGCCCACATGCCCACCCGGGGGTCCTCATGGGCAACATGGGCATCCACACTATCACCTCCAGATGCACCCGGGATAAAGCTTGCCGAATTTCGTTGACTGTAGGGTGAAAACTGTCTGAGTTGCATTAATGGCCCACCCAGGGGCCCCAGTGCCCCACCCGGGGTCCACAGGGGGCCCCAGGGCATCCAATCACGTCAGATTGCAACCCAGGACGGTTGGCAATTTCATGGTCGTAGGTCGAAATTGAACAGGTAGTCTTGGCCCAACCAGGGGCCCCACATGCCACCCGGGTCCTATGGGCTTCAATGGGCATCACCATATCACCTTCAGATTGCACCCGGGACCAAGTTGCCCAAATTTCGTGACTGTAGGTTGAACACTGTCTGAGTGCATTAATTGCCACCCAGAGGCCCCAGCGGCCCACCCGGGGTCCACCGGGGGCCACGGGATCAGAAATCACGTCAGATTGCACCCAGGCAATGCTTGCCCAAATTTCATGGTCGTAGGTCGCAAAACTGACTTGAGTAGTCAAAGGCCCACCCAGGGGCCCCAGTGCCCACCTGGGGGTATCAGGGCCCCATCGGCATCACCTGTCACTCAGATTGCTCCTGGCATCAAGCTTGCCGAATTTCGTGGCCGTATGAGGAAAATTTGACAGTAATCATTGGCCCACCAGGGGCCAGTGCCCACCCGGGGTCCTCATGGGCCCCATTGGCATCACCTGTCACTGAGATTGACCCGGGATTAAGCTTGCCAAATTTCGTGGCAGTGGTCGAAAAAAACGACTTGATTTTAGTCAGGGGCTCATCTGGTTGCCCCAGTGCCCACACGGTGCCTCATGGGGCCCCTTGGGAATAAACATATCCACCTCAGATTGATACAGGATCAAGCTGCACGAATTTTTTCTTTAAAAGTAAGGTAGTTACATTTTTTCACCACTTGTTTCACTGTTTTCAGCCGTTAAGCAACTATGTTCATGCCAACAGCCACGTCAGTGAAAAGCTTTCTACACGCAACATCTAAAATTGCTGTGTTCAGATGCTGTAAGGCAACATGGCAATGCCCAATGCCCACCCGGGGTCCTAATGAGGCCATGGGCATCACATATCACCTCAGATTGAGCACCGGGATATAAAGCTTGCGAATTTAGGGACTGTAGGGTGAAACTGTCTGAGTTGCATTAATTGGCCCACACCAGGGGCCCCAGTGCCCCCACACGGGCGTACAACAGGGGCCCCATGGGAATCCATAAACGTAAGATTGCACCCAGGACGCTTGGCAAATTTCATGGTCGTAGTCGAAAACTGAATGAGTTAGTCATCTGGCCCACCCAGGGGCCCCAGTGGCCTACCTGGGTCCTTCATGGCTCCATCTGGCATCAAACTATCACCTCAGATTGCTTCCCAAGATCAAGCTTGCCGAATTCGTAGCCGTAGGTCAAAAATGACCTGGAGTTACAGTCATTGGGCCCACCCAGGGGACCCCAGTGCCCACCCGGGGACTTAACGGGGCCGCCATGGGGCATCATATTCTGTCAGATTGCACCAGGATCAAGCTGCCAATTTCGTTTTTTAGCCGTTAGGTCGAAAATGACGGAGTTTATGCATTGGCCAACCCGGGCCCCAATGCCCACCCGGGGTCCTCATGGGCAACATCGGCATCAAAAACAATCACGGTCAGAGTGCCACCAGGATCAAGCTTGCCAAATTTGTGGCCGTAAGTCGAAAATTGACCGTTAGTTTCATTGGCCCACCCAGGGGCCCAAGTGGCCCACATGGAATCCTCTGGGATCATCGCATTCCACATTAACCTTAGATTGCACAAGGAGGGATGAAGCTGTGCAGACTTTCGTGGTTCGTAGGTCGAAAATGAATAGTTAGTCATTGCCCACCCAGGGGAATCAGTGCCCACCGGGGTCCAAAAGGGCCCCATTCGGAATCACCTGTCACCTCCAGTTTTTTCCCGGATCAGCTTGCCGCATTCTCGTGTCGTAGGTCGCAAACTGACTGAGTTAGTCATTGGCCCACCCAGGGGCCCCAGTGCCCACCCGGGGTCCTCATGGGCCCCATCGGCATCACCTGTCACCTCAGATTGCTCCCAGTATCAAGCTTGCCGAATTTCGGGGCCATAGGTCGAAAAATGACTGAGTTACAGTCATTGGCCCACCCAGGGGCCCCAGTGCCCACCCGAAAACTACAGGGGCCCCATCGGCATCACATATCACCTCAGATTGCACCCAGGATGCTTGCCAAATTTCATAGTCGTAGGTCGAAAACTGACTGAGTTAGTCATTTGCCCACCCAAGGGCCCCAGTGCCCACCTGGGGTCCTTATGGGCCGCATCGGCATCACCTGTCACCTCAGATTGTTCCCGGGATCAAGCTTGCCAAATTTCGTGGCCGTAGGTCGAAAACTGACTAAGTTAGTCATTGGCCCACCCAGGGGCCCCAGTGCCCACCCGGGGTCCTCATGGGCCCCATCGGCATCACCTGTCACCTCAGATTGCTCCCAGTATCAAGCTTGCCGAATTTCGGGGCCATAGGTCAAACAATGACTGAGTTACAGTCATTGGCCCACCCAGGGGACCCAGTGCCCACCCGAGGACTACAGGGGCCCCATCGGCATCACTTACCATGTCAGATTGCACCCAGGATCAAGCTTGCCAAATTTCGTGGCCGTAAGTCGAAAATTGATAGTTCGTCATTGGCCCACCCAGGGGCCCACGTGCCCACCTGGAATCCTCAAGGGCTCCATTGGCATCACCTGTCACCTTAGATTGCACCCGGGATGAAGCTTGCAGAAATTCGTGGCCGTAGGTCGAAAACTGACTGATTTAGTCATTGGCCCATCCAGGGGCCCCAGTGCCCACCCGGGGTCCTCATGAGCCCTATCGGCATCACCTGTCACCTCAGCTTGCTCCCGGTATCAAGCTTGCCGAATTTCGTGGGGTCAAAAAATGACTGAGTTACAGTCATTGGCCCACCCAGGGGCCCCAGTGCCCACCCGAGGACTACAGGGGCCCCATGGGCATCACATATCACGTCATATTGCACCCGGGATCAAGCTTGCCAAATTCCATAGCAGCAGGTCGAAAACTGACTGAGTTACAGTTATTGTCCCACCCAGGGGCCCCAGTGCCCACCCGAGGTCCCTAGGGGCCCCATGGGCAAGACATATCACCTCAGATTCAACCCGGGATCAAGCTTGCCAAATTCCGTGGCCGTAGGTCGAAAACTGAATGATTTAGTCATTGGCCAACCCAGGGGCCCCAGTTCCCACCCGAGGTCTTCATGGGCCCTTATAGGGATCACCTGTCACCTCAGATTGCTCCCGGGATCAAGCTTGCCGAATTTCGTGGCCGTAGGTCGAAAATGACTGAGTTAGTCATTGCCCCATCCAGGGGCCCAGTGACCCACTTGGGGTCTTTATGGGCCCCCATCGGCACACCTGTCAACTCCGATGCTCCCGGATCAAAGCTGCCGAATTTCGTGGCCGTAGGTCGGAAAAAGGAATTGAGGTAAGTCATTGGCCAACCCGGGGCCCCAGGCCAACCCGGGAGAAACAGGGGCCCCACGGAATCACCATATCACGTCAGATTGCACCCAGGATAACGCTTGCCGAATTTCGTGGGCCCGGAGGTCGAAAATGACTGATTTAGTATGGCTCATCCTGGGGCCCCCGTGCCAACCCAGGGAATAAAGGGGCCCCTTGGGGCCTACATTATCACCTCAGATTGCTTCCGCGGATAAAGCTTGCGAATTTTTCGTTGAAAAATCAGGTAGTTTAGTTACACTTTCACATGTTTTCAATGTTTTCAGCTGTTAAGCAAATATGTCATGCAAACCAGCTCAAATTCAGTGAAAAACATATGTTCTGCCACGGGCAACGTCTAAAAGGTGTTTTGCAATGGTTTCTGTCATTATGCAATGTTACACCATGCAGTTTTTGTGTATTTAGTTCAGACCCCAAACGGTTATTCTCGTCTGGATCAGTGCAAAAACGTTCTTGAAGAAGTTTCTATTTCATTTTCTGCTGTTTGTCTTCAGTGTAAAGATGTAAGAGTTTGAAAAATGTATTTTTTCGTTTGAAGTAAGGTAGTTAATTTTCTCATGGTTTCAATGTTTTCAGCGGTCAAGCAACTATGGTGACTAAGAGTTCATGCAACAAGATCAAGTCAGTGAAAACGCTTGACACACCCAGGGGCCCCCAGTGACCCCCGAGGTCCTTAGGGGCCCTATGGGCATTGACATTCAAACTCAGATGCTCCCGGGATCTTGCTGCAGAATTTTTCGTTATGAAAGTAAAAGGTAGTACATTTTCAACTGTTCTCATGTATCAGCCTGTTAAGCAGCTATGTTCATGCAAACAGCTCAAGTCAGTGAAAACGCTTTTCTGCCCGGGCAACGTCTAAAAATGTGTTTGCAAAATGGTGTATGTCATTATGGCAATGTACACATGCAGTTTGTGTATTTCTTTCAGACAAACGGTCATTTATCGTCTGGATCAGTGCAAAAACGTGCTGCAAAAGACTTCTGTCTATTTTTCTGGTCTTTTGCACAGTCAAAAACTAACAGTTCGAAATGTATTTTTCGTTTTGAAGTAGTAAATGCTTGTTAATTTTCTCATGTTTCAATGTTTCAGCCGGTTAAGCAACTAGGTTCATCAAACCGCTCAAATCAGTAAAACGCTTTTCTGCCACGCAACGTCTAAAA
Organism: Ancistrus triradiatus; assembly: GCA_025084515.1. Lineage (NCBI taxonomy): Eukaryota > Metazoa > Chordata > Actinopteri > Siluriformes > Loricariidae > Ancistrus > Ancistrus triradiatus. The sequence continues at coordinate 43,667 of JAJAGP010004583.1, forward strand.
TGGTGTTTGCAAATGGTGTCTGTCATTCTGGCAATGTACACATGCAGTTTAGTGTATTTCTTTCAGACAAATGGTCATCCTCGTCTGGATCAGTGCAAAAACATGCTGCAAAAGATTTCTGTCTCATTTTTCTATTCTTTTTCACATGTAAAAAACGTACAGTTCGAAAATGTATTTTTTCGTTTTGAAGAAATGCTGTTACATTTTCTCACTGTTTTCAATGTTTTCAGCCTGTCAAGCAACTATGGTGACTAAGAGTTCATGCAAACAGCTCAAATCAGTAAAAACGCTTGTCTGCAACGCAACGTCTAAAATGCTGTTTTCAGATGCTGTAAGGCAACATGGCAATGCCCACAAGCCCACCGGGGGTCTTCATGGGCCCCATGGGCATCACATATCACCTCAGATTGCACCCGGGACCAAGCTTGCCGAATTTCGTGACTGTAGGTTGAAAACTGACTGAGTTACAGTCATTAGCCCTTCCAGGGGCCCCAGTGCCCACGCGGGGTTGAAAGGGGCCTCATGGGCATCACATATCACCTCAGATTGCACCTGGGATCAAGCTTGCCAAATTTCGCGGCTGTAGGTCAAAAACTGTCTGAGTAACAGTCACTGGCCCACCCAGAGGCTCCAGTGCCCACCCAGGGACCTCATGGGCCCAATGGGCATCACATGTCACCTCAGATTGCTCCCGGAATCAAGCTTGCTGAATTTCATAGCCGTTGGTCAAAATCTGACTGAGTTACAGTCATTGGCCCACCCAGGGGTCCCAGTGGCAACTCGAGGTCTTGATGGGCCCCATGGGCATCACAAATCACTTCAGATTGCTCTTGGGATCAAGCTTGCCGAATTTCGTAGCCGTAAGTCGAAAACTGACTGAGTTAGTCATTGGCCCATCCAGGGGCCCCAGTGCCCACCCGGGGTCCATAGGGGCCCCATGGGCATCACATATCACCTCAGATTGCATGCGGGACCAAGCTTGCCGAATTCCGTGGCCGTAGGTCGAAAACTTACTGAGTTCCCGGGTTCGATAGGGGCCCCATGGGAATCACATATCACCTCAGATTGCACCTGGAATGAAGCTTGCCGAATTTCGTGGCCATACGCCGAAAACTGAATGAGTTTGTCATTAGCTCACCGAAAAGGGTCCCAGTGACCTCTCGGGGTCTTCATGGGCCCCACATGTCACCTCAGGTTGCACCCGGGACCAACCTTGCCGAATTTCGTGGCTGTAGCTCGAAAACTGACTGAGTTACAGTCATTGGCCCACCCAGGGGCACCAGTGCCCACCTGGGGTCCATAGGGGTCCAATGTCCAATGCGCATCACGTCACCTCAGATTGCACCCGGGACCAAACTTGCCAAATTTCGTGGTCATAGTTTGAAAACTGTCGGAGTTACAGTCATTGGCCCACCCAGGGGTCCCAGTGGCCACTCGGGGGGTCCTCATGGGCACAATTGGCATCACATGTCACCTCAGATTGCACCCGGGACCAAGCTTGCTGAATTTCGTGGCCGTAGATCAAAAACTGACTGAATTACAGTTATTGGCCCACCCAGGGGCCCCAGTGCCTACCCGAGGTCTACAGGGGCAGTATGGGCATCACATATCACCTCAGATTGCACCCGGGATCAAACTTGCCAAATTTTGTCGCCATGGGTCGAAAACGGACTGAGTTAGTCATTGGCCCACCCAGGGGCCCCAGTGCCCACCCGGAGTCCATAGGGGCCCCATGAGCATCACATATCACCTCAGATTGCACCCGGGATCAAGCTTGCCAAATTTCGTGGCCATAGGTCGAAATTTGACTGAGTTAGTCATTGGCCCACCCATGGGCTCCAGTGCCCATCCGGGGTCCATAGGGGCCCAATAAGCATCACATGTCACCTCAGATTGCACCCGGAACCAAGCTTGCCGAGTTTTGTGTTCATAGATCGAAAACTGACTGAGTTACAGTCATTGGCCATCCAAGGGGCTCCAGTGCTTACCTGGGGTCCATACGGGCCCAATGGGCATCACATGTCACCTCAGATTGCACCTGGGACCAAGCTTACCAAATTTCGTGGCCGTAGGTCTAGAACTGACTGAGTTACAGTCATTGGCCCACCCAGGGGTTCCAGTGCCCACCCGGGGTTCATAGAGGCTCATTGGGCATCACGTCACCTCAATTTGCACCCGGGACCAAGCTTGCCTAATGTCGTGGCCATAGGTCTAAAACTGACTGAGTTACAGTCATTGACCACCCTAGGGGCCCCAGTACCCACTCGGGGTCCATAGGGGCCCCATGGGCATGACATATCAGCTCAGATTTCACCCGGGATCAAGCTTGCCAAGCATCGTGGCTGTAGGTCAAAAACTGACTGAGTTTGTCATTAACCAACCCAGGGGCCCCAGTGCCCACCTGGTGTCCTCATGGGCCCCATGGGCATCACGTGTCACCTCCGATTGCTCCCAGGATCAGGCTTGCCAAATTTCGTGGCCGTAGGTCGAAAAATGACTGAGTTAGTCATTGGCCCACCCAGGGGCCCCAGTGCCTACCCTGGGTACATAGGGGCCCAATAGGCATCACATATCACCTCAGATTGCACCCGGGACCAAGCTTGCTGAATTTTGTGGCCGTAGGTCGATAATTGACTAAGTTACAGTCACTGGCCCAACCAGGGTTTCCAGTGCCCAAACGGGGTCCATAGGTGCCCCATGGGCATCACATATCACCTCAGATTGCACCCGGGAACAAGCTTGCCAAATTTCATGGCCATAGGTCGAAAAATGACTGAGTTAGTCATTGGCCCACCCAGGGGCCCCAGTGCCTACCCTGGGTCCATAGGGGCCGCATGGTTATCACATATCACCTCAGATTGCTCCTGGGACCAAGCTTGCAAAATTTCGTGGTCGTAGGTCGAAAACTGACTGAGTTACAATCATTGGCCCACCCAGGGGTCCCAGTGCCCACTCGGGGTCCGGGATCAAGCTTGCCAAATTTCATCACCGTAGGTCGAAAACTGACTGAGTTAGTCATTTGCCCACCCTGGGGCCCCAGTGCCCACTCCATAGGGGCCCAATGGGAATCACAAGTCACCTCAGATTGCTCTCGGGATCAAGCTTGCCGAATTTCATAGCCGTAGGTCAAAAACTGACTGAGTTAGTCATTGGCCCACCCAG